>VDFB02265997.1:0-22051 GCA_007258455.2 Sequoia sempervirens
ACCTAATTGTAGCCTTATCATTCTACAATGTGTTGGTGAATTGTTATGTCATAACTTCATTGCATTTTTTTAGATGGAGGAAATAATCACAACTTGCTGAAAGATTTGTAGACACTATTGGTCTTCCAATATCAAATTATGTGTTGTTGGTTCTCTCCTAACAATTTTTCCTCTTGTTTTGTAGTTTTGTATTCTTTGTTAAGTAAAGTATGCTTCAAAATATCCCTTAGTCTACTTAGTGCTTAGTATATTGTAGCATCGTAAATTGTCACCCATAACAATTTGACACTATGTTTGCTTCCCCCTAAGTAATTGGACCTAATTGAACACCTAATTTCCTAAATTATGTATTGCATGGCCCATTTTATCATTTTTTAACACATTTCAAGCACAAAAAATACATTCATTTAATACTTTTCCCCCAACTCCTTAATTTTCAAAAATAGGCCTGGCACACTGGCGCATATGTCCCCCTATTTCAGCTCCAAATTCAAATATGTCAGTGTCAACATTTTATTGTTTTAAATTCAAATATCTAAAGTTACCCATCGAGATTTAATTTCAAAAAATTAGAATAATTATGTATAAATACCTAGTTATTGCATCATTTGAAAACTAAGTGAAATAATCTAGCAAGAACAAGTGAGAATTATTGAGCAATTTATGTTCAAGAAATTCAAGAGCATTATCAAGCAAGCCAAGAGCAACATTTCAATTATTTAATGTAGCAATTCAAGATCCAAGCATCATGTCAAAGTATATGTGAGTTTTTTCATGTTTATATTTTCATATCATTTATGAGATCTAACCCTTGTAGGTCTTCAAGAAATTCAAGCAAGAAAGATCCAAGCCTTGAGGAGATGTGTATGACTTCAATCCTTAAGGAAGCCATTGAAGGGTGGTGAGTTGCAACACTTCTTGAATTCATCATTCATTTTTATCATTTATCCTTTTATCATTGACATTGCCATTGTAGAAGTGGAAACACTAACACGAGGTTTGACTAAGGCAAGCCCCTAAATGACACAACCTTTCTTCTCTCTTTGAATGTGCGGGTTTCAAGTCTAGAGAGGATTAAAGGAAGTTTGAAGATCAATTTCCTATTATTACAATTGAAACCCTACACCTTGACATATCATAGAAACTCACTTACAAAAAGATCCAACATATTTGCAAGCGAAAAATGAAAGCTCTGATTCGGCACCAGACAATTGAAAAAATAGATCTAAAATTGGCCAACAAGGACAATGATACCCATAGAGGAAACATACTCATAAATCATGCTCAAGTTTATACCACAAGTGCACAGTTTCATGCTCAATTCATTTTTGAAGTTTGAATTTCTCTATGATATTTCAAATCTGATGTATTTGCATTAGAATAGTAATTTGCATCATTAGGTCAATTGAATCATTGCATTTCATGCTTAGGTTACTTTTAGATTTGGTCAAGGGTAGGTTGACTCATCTTTCAAGATGTAAGTCAGTCATATATCTTATCCAAATCTATCAAAACCTATCCCTTTATTCAATGAAATAGTGAAAAATGTGTTGACTCCCCACAAAGGGGGATCTCCTCTAAATGATTCCATATTTTTCTATATTTCATTTTGGTGAACTCGACAAGTTAACACTACATACCTTCTAAAATATGAAGTAATTCAACCTAAATCTAAGGTTTTTCATTGTATTACCTTGCATTATTCAATTAGACATTCATTTTTGCATCATAAAAAGCATAAAAAATCAACAATTTGCATATAATATTGCATAATAGGTTGAAATAGGGTTAATTTCAGTCATTTTAGCTCAAATCTTCATCTCAATTGCATTCATAAATCTGCATTAGGTCATTTAAAATATGAAAAAAATAAATAGAAAGTGTCATTGCATGCACTTAGGTATCTTGCATATAGCTAAAAGGTGATATTACAATATTTTGTTATAAAAATCGTATCAACATTATCCTTTTTCAGAATTTTGCATATTAGAATCAATTATTTTTTGTATTTTAGATTTAGAAATTACATTTATAATTGTCTTTTATTGCTTGGAAATTTTGAAAATTGTTGCACACTTGTATTTTGAGTTACATAATCATAAAATTGAGCAAATTCTAAAAAAATTCACTATCAGACTTGCCTGCACACAAAAACAGGAACTTCAAACAATACTGTACACAATCAAATTTTGAATTTCTTAAAATCCTACGCCCTAGGTACCCTAGGTGCCCTTGTCCAACTAAATTAAGCTCAAATTTACTATGCAAAATATTGTCTCTGATCTTTTCCCAAATCTAGCATCAATTTCTGAGTATCAATCCTATAACTGTCTTTTTTTCTAAAAAAAATTGCTAGCTTGATCCATAGGGCATAACATCATGCTCTCATTCCAAAAATCTTGTGTTATCATAAGGCATGTTCTATTGTCAGATCTTGTTAAGAGTTTCAAGGAATTTTTGATACAAGCATATGAAAATGAATTTATTTCTCCTCTTTTGTTATTTTTCATTGATCCCTCTCCCACTATCTCTCCTATGTGTGAAGTTAGCTTGATGAAAGAGAATGCAATCATTGAAAATCATGACAATCATGTTTTTTCTTCTCCCAATACCTTGCCTACTTGTGAAGAAGGTATCTTTGTGTTAGAAGATCCAATCCAATCATTGAGTGTCATGAGAATCTTCTATGTTTCTCTCCCATACCTCTCCTACTTGGGAAGATATTGTTGAACAAGAGGATGACATCACTAACACATTCTTTCAAAACATGGTAATATGGATTGCATAGATGAAGATGCTAAGGTGGCATTAGACACCCCTTGATAGAAAACAATCAACAAGTAGTCAACTCCGTTGAGGTTATGAATGCACAATTGGCTATTATATCTCTGTTAATTATTGGACCTCCTAAAATGCCTTTAATTATTGGACCTCCAAAAATTCCTCTAACTATTTGACCTCCTAAGTCACCTCTCACTATAAGACCTCTTAAACCTCATGGCCATATCCTTCACTTTACAAAACAACTTACTAGTAATCATGTGTCAGATCAACCAAGCTATCACATAGTTGCTCATACATATAACACTAGAAACAATAAGAAAACACATGACAATCACAAAGATGACCATGGATCAACATAGGTTTTAAAGCCACAACCAACTGAGGAGGATTGTCATAAAGGTCATTGATGAAGGAAGGAAAAAAAAAGGACAATCTTATCTATGAGTATTTGAGACCTTGACAAAGGTAGTGATAAAGATAATTGAGGATAGTCAAATTAAATAGTCAAGGTTTTAAATAAAGACAGTCTTAATGATTGTCACGAGGAGTAAGGATAGTCTTTGACTATAATAAATATAATCATCATTCACCAAAACCTTTAATGCTTGGTGACTGTTTTATCACTGTATTATAAAGCTACTTTGAGGATATGAGGAATGGAAATCATTATACATGAGGATATTGGGAAGTTCAATTTCAATCTACATAAGAAAGCACAAGCCCTAGAATAGAATTGATCCTATCATACTCAAAACATTAAATATGTGGACCATATCAAATGTTAAAGCCATTTAGGGACTTTCAATCACTGTAGCCTTCAACACCATTTTTGTTAATGCTATTGTGTTGCATGTATGATATGATCCATAACCATATTCAATATTTTTAAAAACACAAAAGAAGCAAGTCAAAAGACGTCTAATAATCCCAACACCTAAATTCAGTCAAATTAAAATCTACAAAGTTGTGGTTCAAAAATCAATACATTAGTATATCCATTAGGCAAGTCATGGTTTTGCTTCACCGATTACAATCACAATGTGTAATTATTCTTGTAATGCATACTTCCAATACAAGTACACCACAAAACCCACACTTTGTAGACAAAGTCAATCGGCCAATTTAAAAGAAATCAAGATATATTAACCTTTTTGTATAACTAAATGTATTTGATGCAGATATGAATACTAATATAGGTCTAATATCTAAAGCAGATACAACAACTTGATAAAAATAAAATATGCAATATACGACAATAGATAAAAATTATCATACCATAAAACAAAGAAACTTCAGAACAAAAAATTCTCAGCTAGTAATCCTTCAAAATGCACAATTATGAAGGACATACATCTTCAAGTAGGTGTTTTCTCTATGTGTGGTAGGCATAGCTTTTTAGTATATTGAATGGTATTCATTTATATCTATGTAGCTACAAATTTTATTTCTTCTAATCTTGTTGAGATTTGTGTGTTATGTCACAGTGGCTAGAAGCCCGGTAAAAAGTATTCTTCCATATAAGGAAGCAGACAAAAAAAGATATGACAATAAATTTCTAAAGTTTCATTTTACATTTAATCTTCTCCAACAATTTGATCTTTAAACACAACTAGATGCAAAGGATGACAGTTAAATATTTTGTAGAAAGACCAATGACAAAACACTGCATCCACAACAGAAAGAAAAATGCTCAAAAAACACCAAAATATGGGAAGAAGTCTTTCACTGAGTCATACTACATTACCGATATCCTTGTGTCCTAAAGTTATACTTGCTGAAGAACTCATATATTCTCCATCAAACATCTGCAAAAAGGCTCGAGCTTCAAACCCTAATCCTCTTCATACATGGAAAAATTGTTCATTAATGAGCATCCAATGAGAACAAGATGAAGGAATTTTTGTACTAAAGATATTAGTTCGAGCTTACATTCCTTTGTGAGGCTCTTGACTCTCAAACTAATGAAAGGACAGTGTAGGAAATATTTTCATCTCGCCAATAATTTCTCAATTGTAGCAATGGAGAGGAAATGATTAGCATCCCACCAATAATTTTGCAATTCAAAATATTTCTTTTAATTACCCACTTTTATTTATGTGACTAAATTTTTAGTCATTTTTATTTGTATGACTAAATAATTTTTTAGTGAACAACCAAGTTAGTCATTTATTTACTCATTTATAGCTGAGTTGCAAAAAAATAGTAGAATTTAGTCACTTTTAGTTGTTGTGACTAAAATTTTTTGTCACGTAGTCATTTATTTTCCAAATTCTACTAGTGAAAAAAAATTCCAACATCTATCCCATTACCTCAACCATACTTCCCACCTGCACCTAACATTCTACAACATAGTGGTAAAAATATCATCTTGTTGAGCAAATTCATAACACTCCTGCTAAGATCTCATTATGGGATTTAATTCAAACATCACTTGTTTATCATGGTATTCTTCAAGATGCTTTGCAAAGAGTTGTCCCTCCTAGTGTGCAATCAAATGATGTGGCATCTTTGCTTGAAAATATGAATTCAACTAGTATGGACATTATCATTCATCAAAATAAATTACCCCCTTTTGAAACACAAAAAAAATGATGCCTTGATGATAATGGTTATTATTAATAGGACAGGGATTAGGTGTACTCTTATTGATAATGGTTCAGGGATTAATATTTGTAGTGTTAATATTTTGGACAAAATTAGAATGAATAAAAATTTAATTCAACCCGTTGATTTGTCAATCAAAGAATTTGATAACATGGGAAGACAACCACTTGGTGTGCTAATGTTCCCTATTAAAGTTGGTAAGCTTGTGTTAAAAAATCCCATCCATGTCATGCCCCATGATCTTTAATATAACATTCTCTTGGGTAGACCATGGATTCATGAGATGAAAGGAATGCATTTAACACTTCATCGTTTAATTAAATACACATACAACAATAAGGTTTACATGATAAAAGTTGATCCTAAATCTAAAAATTGTTTACAAATTGAAACAAGAATAGCGAGTCCTTTTATGAAATTGATACCAACTTCAAAAGTAGAACCTTTACAAATTCAAGACAAAGATGAGTGTCTTTCATCTATGACAAAGTTGTTGGATGATGATTGGGGATCATTAGATTTCACACCTACATTCATGGGGGAATACAAGATTACACAATCAAAGTAAAAAAAAGAGAAGTTGCAATGGTATCAACATAATCTATCACTGAATCATCAAAAACATCCACAACTTTTAGCAAAGAGGAAAACACAAATTACACATCTACATACAATGAAAGTGATTGTGAAAAACCACCTTCTTTGAAAGAAATGGAAGCCATTTATGGAAGAGGTTATCAAATTTTGAAACAAATTGGCTATAATAGAAAAGGATGTGGTGTAAAAGAACAAGGTATCTGTGTCCCCATAGAGCTCAACATGAAAGAAATGAAAAAAGGTCTTGGCTATTGTCCTTCAAAAATAATGAAAACGTCACAATGACCTTCACTTAATCATGCAAGATTCTCCCAAGAAAAATAACATTAGTTGTTTCTCCTTTCTATGTGTTAGTTGTAGTATCACACAATAGTCACTACCATGCATGGGGGTATAAATTAAGTTTTATGCAATCATATTTCATTTTGCAAGGACCAACACATCATCATCCATTTTGGCTTATCTTTGTCCCTACACTTGGGGGAAAGGGGTCAGGTAGCCTTGTGTTAGGTGAATTCCTTCTAGCAAGGGATCCATTTGTATCTCCTTAAAATGTGTGTAGCAAGTACACTAACATTTTAAGGGGGGCATATGGTCCCCCGCTTATTAATTGCATAAGAAATGGTCCCTTTGTAGTGATGATAGTATACATCTCCTAGAAAATGTGACCTTATCAATTGAAGTGTGGCTTTCTCAATCTATGTTGTGTCTCCTTTGTGGTGATATTGGGATTGATATCTTCTAAGTTTGTGAATTTTATTGGAATATGATGTTCCCCTTTATGGTAATGCTATGACTAGTATTTCCTAAGGTGTGAGATTTTATTCCCTGACTTGTCCTCTCTTAGTGGTGATGTCATGTGTGATATTCCCTAAGGTGTGATCCTTCATGTATTGAGCAATGTCCCTTTTTTATTTTGTAAATCACCTTTTGTGGTGGTGTTGTGTATAAGACCCCTTGAGTTTTTGGCATTGTCTTATGCGCCTTTGTAGGCGAGTTTATGCACCTTTGTAGGTGAGTTTTTCATATTTGCACCCTCATAGGTGAGTTTATCATTTGTACACCTTCATAGGAAAGTTTTTCATTTATGAACCTTCATAGGTGAGTTTATGCACCTTCTTAGGTGAGGTTTTGGAAAAATAGTTCATAAATTCAGCATAACGGAGCTTGTTGGGTTGTGAACTTGAGCACCCTTTTAAAATGGCCACCAAGAATAATGAAACTTTCTTGATAGTAGAGCTATGTGTTTTATGAGTGTCTAGCATAACATAGCTTGCTAGCCTTATAAAACCCATCATATTGCATGGACACCTAGCATAACATATTTTGCTAGCTAGTGGATCCATGTGGCTCATAAGTGATTTAGCATAACACAACTTGTTGGTCCTCACAAGAGAATTCCTTTATCTAATATTTATTTGATGGATGACATTTGATATTTGAGACAATTTAATACTGAGGCCTCTTTACCTTACTGAATCGAATCATTTTAGTACTAACCTTGTGTTTTGTTGTGTGTCTTTTGTGTGTATTCTTTGTGTTTGCATTATGTTTGCATCATTTTTGTGTTCATTTTGTTTCCATCTATATGTTATGCTATGTCATATGTTTTCATCATGTATGCTTTGTTTTTTCTAACATGTATGTTTGTGTATGTTGTCTTGTTGCATTTCATACATGTGTGTGTTCCTTTGTGCTTATGTTGGTTTTCCATGGGATCTTAGATCCTGGGGGCTTGTGCAGTCCGCCTTGATCCTTTGTCATCCTATCTCTTTAATATTTGTACATTTGGACCCCTCTTGACATAGTTTCTACTTTAGTGTGAGTTTGAGTGTAAGTTCATACTCTCACTAAAGTGGGGGCTAAATGTAGCATCGTAAATTGTCACCCATGACAATTTCACACTATGTTTTCTTCCCTCTAAGTAATTGGACCTAATTGAACACCTAATTTCCTAAATTATGCATTTTGTGACCCATTTTATCATTTTTCAACAAATTGCAAGCACAAAACAAATGCATTCATTTAATACTTTGTCACTGACTCCTTAATTTTTAGAAAATAGGTTTGAGACACTGGTGCCTAGGGCATCTATGTCCCCCTATTTTGGCTCCAAATTCAAATATGTTGGTATCAACATTTTACTGTTTGAAATTCAAAACATATAAAGTCGACCATTGGGATTTAATTTCAAGAAATTAGAATAATTGTGTATAAATACCTAGTTATTGCATCATTTGAAAACTAATTGAAAGAATCTTTCAAGAACAAGTGAAAAATATTGAGCAATTTATGATCAAGAAATTCAAGAGCATTTTAGTGATTTATTACAGCAATTCAAGATCCAAGCATCATGTCAAAGTATATGTGAGTTTGTTCATGTTTATGTTTTCATATCATTTGTGAGATCTAACCCTTGAAGGTATTCAATCAATTTAAGAAAGCAAGATCCAAGCCTTGAGGAGATGTGTATGACTTTAGTCATTCAAGGAAGCCATTGAAGGGTGGTGATTTGTAGCACCTTGTGGATTCATCATTCCTTTTTATCATTTATCCTTTTATCATTTACATTGTCATTATGGAAATGGAAACACTAACATGAGGTTTGACTAAGGCAAGCCCCTAAATTGCACAACCTTTCTTACCTCTTTGAATGTGTAGGTTTGAGGTCTGAAGAGAATAGAAGGAAGTCAAAAGATCAATTATCCATTGTTGCAAGTGAAACCCTACACCTTGACAACTCACGAAAACTCACTTATAGAAAGATTCAACAAGGAAAATGGCACCCTTGAAGGAAATTTTCTTAGAAATTAGGCTCAATTTTATACCACAAGTGCACAGTGTCCTGGTAAATTCATTTCTAAAGTCCAAATTTCTCTATGATATTTTAGATTTGTTGTATGTGCATCAGAACAATAATTTGCATCATCAGGTCAATTAAATCATTGCATTTCATCCTTAGGTTACTTTTAGATTTGGTCAAGGGCAGGTTGAATCATCTTTCAGGTTGTAAGTCAATCATATATCTTATCCAAATCTATCAAAACCCCTCCCTTTATTCAATGAAATAGTGAGAAATATGTTGAACCCCCATAAAGGGAAATCTCCCCTAAAGAATTCCACATTTTTCTATATTTCATATACTTGCTACTTTTTGAATGCTATAACCTCTATGTCTACGAATTCTTATAGATTACAAAGGAAATTAAGACACATGCAACTCTATTAAAGTTTTTGAACACATGAAATTTTGGAAAGGACAACTAAACAATTTTTTTCCCCACAACTTAAGTTTATTATTTGTCCTCAAACAGCAGGGTATTGAAACGATGAAGAATATGGATTGCAAAGGATTGAATATATTTTATATGGTATAAATTTAATGTATGCATGATTATGAAGTCTCAAGAAAATTAGTAGGACTAAATGTTAATCATAGTTATGTAATGGCGTGAATTTGCACCCCTTGCAAATTCCCCATTTGCGTACCCCTTACCTTAGAAAACGTGATCCCGATGATGTATTTTCCACATCCGCTTCCATGTTTCATCCACTTGGCAACTCATTTGTGTGTCGGTTGGGGGAATTTTTGTCGGGAACGCTAGCACGATGTGCATACATCTGCGTAGTGCACTTTCGTCTCTATAGGATTCTTACCTCTTGAATTCATAGAGGCATTACACTCCTCCATTGGACACAAAGTGTAACATTAATTGCTCCTTGGACTGACTTAAAATGGGTTTTTTCCTCCATTCATTCAAATTGTCTATTCTTCCATTCAGTCCAATTTCTTCCAACTTATTCACACTTATTCAATCTTGGACACACTTTTGAACAACTTCTTGATCAATCTCACTCACTTTCAGCTCCTTCATGCTTCACCACCACCATTGTAGCTATAAGTTGTTACTTTGTTTGCTCCTCCTCTTCATTGTTTTGGAAACGTTAGCTTTGGAGAGCTTGAAAGCTCACATCTTCCTCCATTTTCCTTGAGTGCACTTTGTTGAGAAGGTGATATATGTCTATTTCCATTTACTTTTGCATCATCTACTCACGTAGTACCATATTGTTGTTTGGGAATTGCTTGGTATTTTTGTTTCTACGTACTTCTTTATCATCTTTCTACAATCATTTCTATCTAGCTATCTGTGGAGATGGAAACACCAAAGCGGGGGACTAACTGAGCCAATCCTCTAAACACAGCCCCGACATTTTCTCGTTCTTGTGTGTGTAGGTTGTTCATCAAGTGAAGATTTTGAAGACCTCAAATTGCGGGTTTGAAGGTCCATTTATACCACCTTTCCCTCATCAAATTATAGCTTAGTATTGTTAAATTATTCTTCTTGCTATTTCCATCATTTTGCATTCTCTATCTTTGTCGTAGCATAAATACAACTTTTTTAATTAGGTAGTTAGTAGGTTTTTTGGCATTTTGTATTGTACCTTAAACTTTATGTTTGTACGGATACTAGAGCATCCCTAAGACCCCAACACACCATGATAGATTCTGTGATCCACGTTGTAGTCCTCTAGTAATGGGTTGTCTAAGTTACAACCTAAACCTTGAAAACTAGCTCTGCTGATTCCTTGAAACATTTGAGTTAGTAGAAGGAAAGTGACAGACCCGTTTTCCTTCCTTTTCAGCACTTGAAACCCTAAACCTTTTCAATCCATTTGTCTAGCTTGAGGTAGATCAGGGAAGCCTATTGTTTTAGAATCTTGCATGGCCTAGAGTCCTTGAGCAATCGGTCCCCCTCCTCTACACTTTGGTGAACCTGACATGAACATTGTATCGTTTATTTCTCCATGTCGAGACTCTTCTTGTCGCGCCTCGTGAAGGTTGCAATCTTGCATTTTGTAAAGCTTTATGAGCTTTACGACCCAATCTACAACTTCTAGGTGTAGGATTTTATTGTGAACTCCTCAAACACCCCAGGATCACTTGCAAGACAAAATAACTTCCACAAGAGAGAAATGGCAGAAATATCATGCTATTATTAAGGATGCAAGAATGCTAAACTAAATATGACAATGTACATATGATGTCTTGCTTATAAAGGAAAGGTGGTGAATAATATTAGACAATATCATGACAAGTGTCTTAATCCTATCACATGAGACAACTAAGTCATAACAACATAGGATAAGATAAGATATAGAAAATACAACTCATCCTTCTAGAAGGAATCTTAAAGCCTAAGTAAACTTAACATGTGAATATGTCCCCTAATTACCTAGTGAGTGAATTAACTAGGTACAAGACATTTATTCACATCAACACCAAGTATGTTTTCAGAAGGAGCGTGCAACATCTAGAAATAGATTTCTCAAAGGTCACTACTAGTTTTACTTCTTAGGAGATGGTTTTAGGAGCAAAGGTGTGTTTCTTTGGGGAAACCACTCGTACTCCCACCCCTCCTATTTCTCCATGGCCCCATCTCTGAAAATGATGATTCTCTCACTATCCCTGTGGAGCATCTCATTGCTCTAGATAGGAGGCTATTGGATATCAAAAATCATTTAGGGAAAGAACAGAACAAAGCTAGGGCCACTAAGGTTTTCAATAAAATGAGATACATGCTAGAAAAAGATTGGGTGGGCTTGGAACTTTTCCTTTAGGCATCATTGACATAGTAGAAACATTGTCCCTTCATACAACCCTGGATCAGGTTTTACCCAAGGTTCTAGGCCCGAAACCTTTGAAATACATATAGGATTTTTGATGCTTGTAACGTCAGTGTACATGGCCGAATCAAGACCTTCCATCAACACAACCCCCATGCATGAGGCACCTCTGAATGCCAAAGTAAATAGAATACCTCTCAGTTTTAGCGCTATCCCTTCTAATTCTAGTGGTGGTAAATTTGGAGGCCACGCTAGCTTTGGTAGTGGAAGTCTTGGTGGAATGGGGGGCGATGCATCTGGTGGCTTTATGAGCTCTGGTGGTGGTTCTATTGGTCTTGTTTCATCATTTGACCCCGTTCTGAGTTCTCTGCTACAAAACATGGGCCAAATGTAGAATCAGCTAGCGAACCTGTCCCAGGCCACTTCCCAACTAATTTTCTAACCTTTATTTCATCATAGTCCTTTATCAATAGCAATTATAAGCACTCATATCCCCTAGGGAATTGAGATCCCAAAGTTTGAGAAGTACGGTGGTAAGGGAGATCTGTAAACACATGTATCTACATTTAATGTCATGTGTACAAATTTCTTCCATCATGATGCCTTAATGGCTAAATTATTCCCAAGATATCTCAAGGATACAAACCTAGAATGGTACTATTCCTTTCCTAATAATTCCATGTTCTCATTTTATCAACTTGTTAATAAGTTTCTCCAATAATTCCAAGTGAACATTGGTTCGAAGATGGACTTTTCATACCTCATCTGGTATAAGCAAGGAGAGCATGAGAAGATAACTGATTTCATTGCTCGATATCAAGCACTATTTTAATAGAGATCTTATCCTTTGCCTGACTCAAATGTGCAAAAGGTTTTCATCAACAACCTATAGAGGTCCTTGCAAGAGAAGTTTGCTTTGATGAAATACCCCACTTTTACACATCTTTGTGTCACGTTGCAAGAATACCAGCAAATGATTCCCCAATTTGGGGGATCTTCCTCGCATTCTCATCCTAAGGGTAGGTCCATTTCCTCAAACACAACAAATAGTTCACAAAGTTATCAGAATCATACACTTATATTCTAAAGAAGTTATTGAAAGACAAAGTGATAACCTTGCTAGATCCTTGATCCCTTACTAAACCTTACCTCAACTGGTACGAAGAGAACACATTTTGATAGTACCATTGAAACCCCAAACACGATACCAGAAGATGCATGCACCTACATCATGAGATACAAGATCACATCAATGACGGTACTATACGCCTTGATGGGAAAAAGTAGAATGCAAAAAAATCTATGGAAAAGGCTAATAGTGAGTTGTAGATCTACATGGATCCCTTTCTGTCCCACTCTACTAACCTAATCATCAAACCTACTAATTTTTCTTCCCTTGAGTGTAGCACTCGGATGTTAAGAGTGTTTTCAATCCGTTTTAAATCAGTATTAAAGAGAAAATTAAGAGTATTTTCAATTTATTCAACCATTATAAAAAGGTTTCCAAGTAGTCAACATCGTCCATAACACTTCCAAGAGAGCTTAAATAAAAGGGAATTTAAATTGCATTTCATAATTAACAATAATATCAATGTAATGTATCAAGATTATACAAAGCATAAGTATTTCAATGACTTTCTCATATCAATATATATTCAACCTCTCTTGGAGGAATCAATCCTTCAAATAGAAACATCTTTTCTATGCTAAGTTATAAAACTTTAACTTTTCAAATCAATGTTACATTAAATACTTTCAAATCATACTTCCATTTCAAGTTTCAACAAGAATGTCAAAATACATATACATTTACAATGAGCTTCACAAGCCAAATCTGAATAATACATAAGTACATCAATAGCAAATAAACTTGGAACCACCAACCGCCGTGACGCCTTGGTCTTCTTGCGAGCTGGGGCCAAGAATGTGATTCAGGCGCCTTTTCCGCCCAACCACAAAGTCCATGACTTCCCCGGGTCCCTTCCTAACTCGAAGGAATCCCCGGCCCTGCATAAAGGAGCCTAGCAACCCGAAACAGCAAAACAGGAGGGAACTCTCGATGCGTGCCTGATGCCTATATGCATTTCTAACATGAGAAATAAACACATTTCTTGCAACAGGAGGTGGCAGAGACTCAAATACATATAAATTTCTAGGCTTTTAAAACAAACCCATCTATTTCAATGGTACAAGTGCTTGGCCAAGCAAAATAATACAAGTGAATGGTAGTTTAGAAAAGGTAATACTACCGTCTCTGTTTGCCCACCTTCGGCACCCTGTCCCGGAAGTTACCATAGTGAAGTATGAATAAATACCAAAGCAGAAGGTTATACACTTTCATACATGTTTCAATCATTCAATTAATTCTAAAAGAATTTCAAATGTGAATCCTTTGTAATTCAGTTGTAAGATCTCGTTTATTCCTTTGTAAGTAATCCCTTTTCTGTTTGGAATAAAGGCTCTATTTTTTTTAAAGAAGGACGTATATGTCTTAATACTTTTCAGTGTATTATAAGAAGAAGAATTAATCAATTTATTTGAAAGGAACAGTGTTTTCTGTTTTCAGTATGTATTCCTAATTTTTCCAAGCTCATACTGACTGATAGTGTAATTCCCAATTTCAATACAGGGTTCAAAGTAATAATAGTATACTGAAACAGTGCAATTTATTCAGAATTTCAGAGGTTTGGAAGATAATTTAGCATTCACATTTTATATTGTATTCCTTTACTCAGGGTATGCTTCTGTAAGTAAGTATATGTTTAAGAAATCAAAATGCTTTCCAGTTTACATGGTTTCTCAAAACCTTTCTGTTCTTGTTTCAGGTTTAATATTACTGAGATATTTGTGTATAATTAACAGAGTTCATTCTATTTTCTGGAAATGATTTACCTGCTTCAATTTGTATTTTGGCACATAATTAACAGAGTTCATACTATTTTCTGGAAATGGTTTTCCTGTTTCAATTTGTATTTGGCACATAATTAACAGAGTTCATACTATTTTCTGGAAATGGTTTTCCTGTTTCAATTTGTATTTGGCACATAATTAACAGAGTTCATACTATTTTCTGGAAATGGTTTTCCTGTTTCAATTTGCATTTGGCACATAATTAACAGAGTTCATACTATTTTCTGGAAATGGTTTTCCTGTTTCAATTTGTATTTGGCACATAATTAACAGAGTTCATACTATTTTTTGGAAATGGTTTTCCTGTTTCAATTTGTATTTGGCACATAATTAACAGAGTTCATACTATTTTCTGGAAATGGTTTTCCTGTTTCAATTTGTATTTGGCACATAATTAACAGAGTTCATACTATTTTCTGGAAATGGTTTTCCTGTTTCAATTTGTATTTGGCACATAAATGCATGGATATCTATATATATATGTATATATATAGTATATATATATATATGTATATGCAGCCAATTGTATATGTATATATATATATATATGTATGTGTGTAGAAAATCATGTACAGCTGTGTATAATTTGAAGAAAGAAATTCTGGTTTATAAATCTGTTCAAAGAATTCACTGGCCGTGCACACAGAACAGGGTAATTTTTACATGGTTTCCTTACTGGCATTGAGCGACTAAAGGGCTCAGGGAAGCCCTTGCCCCTCCCATGGGGAGGGGGCGGGCTGTGAGGGGCTCGCGCCTCCTCCACAGGCCGCGGCCTGTGGAGGGCGCGAGCCTCCCACAGTCCACGACCTTCCCATGGGGAGGGCAAGGGAAATAATCCCTTCCTCTTTCCTCTGTTTAGCAATTTCAAAACTCAGAATAAAGAAAGACATTTTGCCCAGTATAAACTGCATTCAAATTTATCTCAAAGACATTTTGATTTTATTCAGATGACAGAATTTTTATGCAGACCAAATATGCAGACATATATATATATATGCATGGGAATTTGAATTCCTGTGCATATATATATATGCATAGATATATATATAGGTTATATCATTTCAATAAAATGCAGACTTGCAACAAAATGAAAACCCTAATTCTGAAGGAAGAATGTGTATTCTATAATTGCAACACAGAGAAGTAAGCTGTTACCCAGATTTCAAAATGAAATTGGAAAGAATTTCTCAGTTGTTTGTACTCTAATCAGAGAATAAAACATTTCATTCCTCCCATTTCCTTACTGCAGTTTTTAAATAAAATTAAAAGAAGGCATAGCAATGAAAAGAACCTGGCAAAATTTGCTTCCAGTGCAGATGCCCAACAATACCTTCTTCGCCTCTGTTCCAGAGCTCTCGGATATCCTCAATCGAAGTCCTCTTTTCTTTCTTAAAGCCCTCTTCCTCTTTTTTGAGGATCATGCATAAAATTTCCAGATGACAGATCGAATTCTCATGCAATTCTTAAGGATTGCCACATGCCAAGTGAATTGTTGGTTTTAAGACAGAATTTCCAGAGCCCAATGTTCTCTCGGGCTGTTCATTCTTCATTATTTTTGGAGAATTCACCATATACCAAAACAGAAATATATATATATATATCCCTTTTTATGTAAATTTATAATTTCATTTTAAACACAATGTTATATTCCATTATTTATTTTGTTTTATTTCTTTTTAATTATACTTTAAAAAAAAAAAGATTTTTCCTTTTATTGCTCAAATAAAATGGAGATTAATTAAAATAGAATAAGCCATACTATTTCCACAATTTCTAAGGTCAATTAAACCATATTTTAAATTTGCTATGCTAATCAATTTCACGCAATCACATTGAAAAACAGATATGCCCTAATGCAGCTACATGATTTAAGTGGTGTGTGCGTAATCGAGAGCTTCTCCTCTTTTACCCTGTCGGGGAGCTAACCTTCTTTTCCTCAATCACATTCTTGGCCTTCGATCACCTTGGCCTTCGATCACCTGCAACTCATATGCACTCAGGCGTGCAAAAAAAATGAAAATGTATTAGTAACCATTACAGAAACATAAATTTAAACAATAATTAATCAACATTCCTATTTTATATAAATGCATTCAAAATTCTTGAAAGAAAACAATTATTTGTTTCTACATTCCCATACATCAAAACATTGTAGTATATTATATTGCTTTAACACGTATCATAATTCGTATCTTAAATCTCATAAAGTCATGGTCAAACATTATCAAAATAAGTCATGGTCAAAATAAGTCATGGTCAAAATATCATCAAAGTATGAGACGTGACATCCTTCCCCTCTTGAGAAGAGACATCGTCTCGATGTCTATAAGCAAATTACATAGTAAAATTGAGATATTAGTACTTCGTAAGTCTCTATAAGGAAAATATAATTATGCTAAGGTCTCAAATGAGGAAAGATTCTATCTATATCCTCAGCATTTTCCCAGGTGGCATTATCCACCGAATATTGGTCCCACTGGACCCTGTATTGCATAATGTCTCTATTACGCAACTTAACGTTGCGCTCTTCCAGAATCCTGACGGGTTCCACCTGTATCACCCCTGGGTCCTGGACCTGCAATGCACGCCAATCAAGGATATGAGCAATATCTGGATGGTATGGCTTAAGTACTGAAACATGAAACACATTATGTATCCGGGATAGAGCTGGTGGCAGAGCAAGCCTGTAAGCAACTGGATTCACCACCTCCAAAACATCAAAGGGGCCAACAAACCTAGGAGCCAACTTAGAGTTCTTACCGAAAGAGATTGAACTCTTATGTGGCCGAACCCTCAAAAAGACCTTATCTCCTGCAGAGAACTGCCTAAAGCTCCGGTTCTTATCTGCTAGACTTTTCTGTCTATCCGCAGCCTGCTTCAACTTTTCCTTAATGATTTTCATTTGGTCTTCCATTTCTCTGAGCATCTCAGGGCCAATCACCACCCTGTCTTCTACTCTGTCCCAACTAATGGGTGTTCGACATTTACGTCCATAAAGGGCTTCAAAAGGTGCCATGCCCAAGGAAGCATGGTAGGAGTTGTTATAGGAAAACTCTACCAAAGGAAAATACTCCTCCCACTTATATTGCTGCTCCATGCAGTACATGCGGAGGAGATCTTCTACTACCTGGTTCACCCTCTCTGTCTGACCATCGGTCTGAGGATGATATGCGGAACTAAAATTTAATTTAGTTCCCAGGGAAGAGTTTAATGTAATCCAAAACCTAGAAGTCATTCGAGTGTCTCGATCTGAGATGATCATCTCTGGCACTCCATGCAACTGGAAGATTTCCTGAACAAATTTCCTTGCTAAAACCATTGATCCATCCTTGAGATTTCCCGGAAGGAAATGAGCAACCTTTGTCAATTTATCCACCACAACCAAGATGGTATCATGTCGGTTTTTAGACATTGGTAGCCCCTGTATAAAATCCATAGTGATAACCTGCCATTTATACTCTGGTACCCTGTGAGGATATAAGAGTCCTGCCGGATGTACATGTTCAGCTTTGACTTGCTGGCACTCCAAGCATCGGGCTACATGGGACGTAACATCCCTTTTAAGTCTTGGCCAAAAGTACAGTGGTCTAAGTCCTTCCATCATTTTTGTAATACCGGGATGTCCTGAGTATGGAGCATTGTGGAATTCTTCTAGCACCAACTCTCTCAAGTTTGCAGAACTAGGAATGTACATTCGTCCCTGGTATCTCAAAAGTCCATCTGATTCTAATATATAACCCTCATATCGACGATCGGAGGGATTTACCCCAAGGGCTTGTTTCACCTTTTCATAATATTCATCCCCAAAGGAGGATTGCACTACTTGTTGCCTGAAATCTGATTTTATGGTAACCATGGCTGTAAGGTGCCTCCTTCTACTCAGCGCATCAGCCACTCTGTTTTCCTTACCTTTAATATATTCAATCCCAAAATCATACTCACTCAGGAATTCCAGCCATCATCTTTGTTGGGCATTGAGATTAGGTTGAGTGAAGATATATCTCAATCCTGCATGGTCTGTTTTAAGTTCGAAAGGCTTTCCCAAGAGATAATGTCTCCATATTTGTAAAGCATGGACTATGGCTGCCAATTCTAAGTCATGTGGTGCATAATTTAATTCATGTTGTTTTAACTTCCTTGATTCATAAGCTACCACTTGCCCTTCTTGCATAAGAACTGCTCCTACCCCTTCTCCTGATGCATCAGTAATAACTGTAAAATGGCCATTCGGATCTGGCACAACTAGGATGGGTGCGGTAGTGAGTTTCTTCTTAAGCAGCTGAAAAGCTTCCTCACATTTATCGCTCCATTCAAACTTCTTTTCCTTCTTCTGTAGTGCAGTGATGGGTGCTGCAATTGTTGAGAACCCCTGAACAAACTTCCTATAGTATCCTGCAAGTCCCATGAAACTTCGAACTTCAGAGACATTTTGTGGGGCTGGCCAATCCATAATTGCCTTAATCTTTTCTGGGTCCACTCTTACCCCTTCCGCTGAAATTACATGACCTAAATAATGCACTTCGGATTGGAAGAAGGTACATTTAGACATTTTTCCATACAGCTTATGTTCCCTTAGACGCTGCAACACAATCCTCAAATGCTTCTCATGTTCTTCCTCTGACTTAGAATAGATCAAGATATCATCAAGAAAAATTAGGACAAAATTATCCAAACAATCTCGGAAGACACTATTCATCAGGTTCATGAAAGCTACAGGAGCATTACTTAGCCCAAATGGTAGCACAGTAAACTCATAGTGCCCATACCTGGTTCTGAAGGCAGTTTTGTGTATGTCTTCTTCCTTCAGTCTCAATTGGTGGTATCCTGATCTTAAATCAATTTTTGAGAATACCTTGGCATCTTTCAGCTGATCAAACAAATCATCGATGCGGGGGAGCATATATTTATTCTTGATAGTGACCTTGTTAAGCATTCTATAATCAATGCACAACCTCAAGGTACCATCCTTCTTTTTCACGAAGATGACGGGTGCTCCCCAAGGTGACACGCTTGGTCTAATAAGACCTTGCTTCAATAATTCTTCTAGTTGGGCCTTGAGCTCAAATAATTCTGTTGTATTCATCCTGTAAGGAGCCTTAGACTGAGGCTCTGCCCCTGGAATCAGATCAATAGAGAAATCAAACACACGCTTAGGCGGGAGCTCAGTCAATTCGGTAGGAAAAACATCCTCAAATTCTTGCAGAATGGGATGATCATTAATTGAGGATTCCTTCTCATCAAGGTCCTTGACTTTTATTGCAAAGATAGTGCATCCCTTTCGACTTGCCTTTTTCAACTGCATGGCGGAGACCTGCCTAAGCTCTAAGGGCTTTTTAATGCCACAAAGCTCCACTTGGTTTCCTCGGTCATCAAGACATTTAATTGACTTCTCTTCACAGTCCACTAGAGCCTTATGTTCAGAGAGCCAATTTATCCCCAATATCACGTCGTAAGACCCCAATGGTGCAACATACAAGTTCACCTACGTCTGAAGGTTAGGGAGTTCAAGTTTGCTGAAATACATGCATTGCTCTACCTTTTTCTCTACCCGGTTTCCATACTGAACTTTCCAAGAATTTGCCATAAAACTTGGTCTAACTGATATTTTAGTCAAAACATGAGGATCTATAAAACTATCAGTAGCACCTATATCAATTAGAATAAAAACAGGGCATCCAAATAATTTACCCGATAACTGGATGGGAGTTGCTTGATAATCTGCCTGGCGATTGTCAACCGCTGCATGAATATGATGTTGATTTCTGTTATTTTGCTTGTTATTTCTCTGAGGGCACACACTGGCGTAATGCTCGCCTCCACAGGTATAACATCCTCCACGAGGTGCTTTGGTTTTGTCAGAAAAATTTCTCCTGTTATTATCATTCCTCTTATTGTAGTTGCCCCTTTTGTTGTTATTGTTTCTGTTTCCTTCATTGTGGTCCTGGGGACTACCATCCCTCTTCAAATTTTTGATTTGCCTATTTTCATTCCCTCGGCTGTCCTGTTTGCTTTGACCACCCTGATTGCTATTATCTTGACGTTTCCCTTGGGATTTCTTATTGCCATACTTGGCTTCCCTGCTCTTCCTATAGTTAGCAGCTTGTTGCAACTTGTGTTCCTGTTTGATTGCTAAATCAAAAACTTCATCCATAGTGGCTGGATTGTGCAGATCTATTTCATTTCCATTTTGAGGTCTAAGCCCCAAAATAAATTTTTGAACTCGGAATCTCTCATCATGCTGGTATTGGGGTGCGTACTTAAGCAAGTGAGAGAATTTCTCCCAATATTGAGTCACTGTCATGCCACCCTGTACAAGTACCTGGAATTCTGTCATCTTCTTATCAAAATGAGATTGTGGTAACCACCTCTTCCTAAATAGTTGTAGGAACTTATCCCAAGTTACCTTTCCATGCATAAACTGCTTATCTGCCCTTTCATTTTCCCACCAAGTAGCAGCCTCACCGGTGAGTTGATATGAACCCCATTCAGCCTTTGTTTCATCTGATAGATTTTGTAGGGAAAAATACCTCTCCATTTCTATAACCCAAGCTTCTGCCCCATCTCCAAAAGTTCTCCCATCAAACTTCGGAGGAGCGACCTTCTTTAGGTCTTTTCCCAGCTCCTCAGCCACCCTATTTAGTTTTTCCTCTTTTCCAGGTGGTTCAGCATTTGCTTCTCCATCAGTTTCATTTGTGTTTAATCCTTGATGGCCATCTTGCCTCCCTTGTTCTAATTCTTCAATTCTAGCCCCCTGGCTTTGCAGCAAGGCCAAAATTTGATCTAGTTTATCATTGGGACCTCCACGAGATCCACCTATTCGCTGGTACACTCTATTTTCCATTTTAGGTCACCCTGATTTAAGACACAATGTTATACGTAGTTAGGCATAGGTCCTAGAGTTAAACCATGCTGCTCTGATACCAAGATGTAGCACTCGGAAATTAAGAGTGTTTTCAATCCGTTTTAAATCAGTATTAAAGAGAAAATTAAGAGTATTTTCAATTTATTCAACCATTATAAAAAGGTTTCCAAGTAGTCAACATCATCCATAACACTTCCAAGAGAGCTTAAATAAAAGAGAATTTAAATTGCATTTCATAATTAACAATAATATCAATGTAATGTATCAAGATTATACAAAGCATAAGTATTTCAATGACTTTCTCATATCAATATATATTCAACCTCTCTTGGAGGAATCAATCCTTCAAATAGAAACATCTTTTCTATGCTAAGTTATAAAACTTTAACTTTTCAAATCAATGTTACATTAAATACTTTCAAATCATACTTCCATTTCAAGTTCAACAAGAATGTCAAAATACATATACATTTACAATGAGCTTCACAAGCCAAATTTGAATAATACATAAGTACATCAATATCAAATAAACTTGGAACCACCAACCGCCGTGACGCCTTGGTCTTCTTGCGAGCTGGGGCCAAGAATGTGATTCAGGCGCCTTTTCCGCCCAACCACGAAGTCCATGACTTCCCCGGGTCCCTTCCTAACTCGAAGGAATCCCCGGCC
>VDFB02265999.1:0-14374 GCA_007258455.2 Sequoia sempervirens
AGAATAAGAGATAAATGATCAATATATTCCTCACTTAACTTTCATTGAAAATTTAAATACTCAAGTGTTAATTAAGGAGAAAATTTTAGATCAGGAAGCTTTTAAATAGTCTAAAATGTAGACAAAAATCATCAATTTTAAAAATGAATTGATTGCCAAATATCTAGAAATGCTCAACCAATTGAGAACTCAAGTGGTGTATGTGTAATATGAAAATCATATAATCTTGGAGGAATTAATTATATAATATTTGAGTATAGATAAATAATTGCAAGATACTAAAGGTTTGAAAATAAATTTTAATTCAATAATTACTTCAAGTTAAGACCAACCTCACTAGACCTTGGACTTAGAAACAATGGATAAAATGATGAAATTGAGAACCCTACTCAAAACTTATGAAAAAGATGTTCTTAGAAAGAAGACAAAATTTGAAATATTTCTTTTAGGCTTTCATTTATGTAGAAATTCATGTATGAGTTTTTCAAAGGACCTAACATGGACTTAGTCTAGTGTTGACAACATTTGTGGACTATGGGCATAGAGAAGCAAAAAAGGACAAGACTATAATTGAAGGAATTTCTAATGAAAAAGATAAAAATTCTTGATTTTTTTTAGTGTTAAGCATTCTACTTTACACTATTTTATTTTAAAGTTCATATTTCACAAGATACTTTTCAAACTAGGCATTGAGCCTTGGAACTTGTGTCATTTTAATATACTTTTATAATTTTTTGCTAAATGTTATTCATTTAATAGGAATAACATCAACAACCTGAGAGTGATTACTAATAACAAAGCAACATATATGATGAAGAACATTCTACAACTCTTTTTCATCCTAATGATGGATCGCAAAGTGTGATCCGAAAAGTTACTACAAATAAACTGGACATAGTTTAATCTAAAAAAACACTCTTATCATTATGCATTGTGGAAATCTAATGTCTTTAAATGGAGAACATTATTCTTAGCCTCAAATTTTAGAATCGCGAAATGAAAATAAGATAGAACATCAATGTCATCCACAAGAATATTAGAACTAATATTTTTTCTAACGACCTTCAAAATAGAAGGATCCACATGATACTTAAAACAAAGAGCAAGGTTCAAATATTATGATCATCACTCTCAATAATCACATCTTTCTATTGGTGTCAACTATGATTGTTAAAGGATAACTTATTAAACATGCCTTCCTTGCGAGCGTTGAGATTACTAAAAGTTTTGGATTCATCATCAATACACTTTGTTATGTATTTCATCCATTTATGCAACTATAACCCCACATTATTGACCACCATAGTAATCATAGAATAAGCTCTTTTCTATTGCACACTAAAAGGTTTCCAAAGGATTCAAGATTTCATTAACTAAAATATTGTTATTAAACTTGATAGATTTACAAGACTAGCTTTAGATGAACAAGCCCTAGTGGAAGAAAGAAGACAACTCTTACTATTCACTAACCAACACAATGAACAAAATCTTAGATATGTTTTCTCTAATTGAAGATTTCCTAACCCTTTGGAAGTCTTTAATAAATTGCCAATCCTTCCACAATAGACCAAAAAATAGTAGATCCAAAAGACTTAATATAAAAATTACTAAATGAAATTTCTTAATAATAAAGACTATAGATCAATTTTCACTTTGCTTAAGGATAGGCTTTAAACCCCATTTAATGTAAAAGAAACTCCATAAACAATAATATTTTTTAAATCCCAAGAGATTGCATAGATCTTTCTATTTTCCCTACTATCTAACCAAAAAATATATAATAAATTTATTTGACCTTAAAAGCACCCAACAAACATAAAGAGAAATATATTGTTTAAAAAGATAAAAAAAATTACACAATTAAAATTGGTTAGCCAAAAAAAAGGTAACACAATTTAAAATCTATAAATTAATTCCACTTGTTTAAGAGGGATTAAGTGAAAAGCGACCCTAAAATATCCTATAGTTACATTATTACTAAAGCAACTCCAATTTTTTTCGTTGTTTAAGTTGCAACCTTAAATTCAAAAGTCAAACAGTAAATATAAATATGAAATTCCTCTTATAAATATGAAGTGCAACCTTTATGTCATGCAAGAAATTATAATGAATCAACATATAAATTGTCCCCACATTTATTTTAAAAGTTTGGTAGATGTTATAATTAATATTTGTGGATATATTATCTTTGAGGTAATGTAAGAATTTGATTTGGGTGACACATGGAATATCTTGGTTGAATATCACCAACTTGTTATTATTGAATTGAACCTCGGTCCTTATTGACTCGTTCTTTAGTTTTCTTATCTTGGATATTAGTATCCTTATTATCTTGTAAATAAATGGGCAATTTTATTTGTTCACCTTATTTTTTTCTCTATAATTCTCAAGGATTAATGGTTTAGGCTTGTACACTAGTTCTATTTTGTAGACACGTATCTAAACCAAACAAACAAAATGTTTTGTTTATGTATTTTAAATTTTTTATAGAATCTAATCTTAAATCTCCAACACTTTAAATAATCATCTACATCTCTTATAATATATTTAATTTTAAAGTAAGCATCACATTTAGTTTATTTAATTTTAATATTAATCTTCTTATAAATCCTAATCTTATATAAAATTTACTTTTTAAAAATAATCATAACAAATAATATTTTTCTTCCTTAAAATAAATTAACTAAATACAAAAACATCATAAATATATATATTTTTAAATATTAGTAATAATCATTAAAAATATTAAATGTGTTTCTTCATAGCTATAGAACCCCAGACATATCCGCCGTGATTTTGTTCCAAGAGCGTATTTTTGAGTAAAATTTAAAGCGTAACTTCCTTGTAACCGGATTGATTGCGGTGAGCGTGGATCGAACACGCGACCTTCAGATCTTCAGTCTGACGCTCTCCCAACTGAGCTATCCCCGCATTGACAATGATTGTTGATTTCTTTCATTCAAATAAATAATGAATTAACCAGAATAAATTGAAAGAAGCATTCTGTTAAGAGAAGAAAACTCAAACGCAGACTCTGACATTTCTGAGTGGTGAGAACATGGAGTATTCCACTCGTCAATCTCGCAGCGTTCAGAAATACCATTTGCAGCGCTATCTGAGTTATAGTCCCACATTCGTTATCTTTAGTAAAGCAGGGTTAATGGAGATCATATATAATATCCATCGTGTATATCAAGCATTTTACGGAGCCGCGTGGTGAAGACAAAGCGAACTATTCTTTCGCCTTTTACTAAAGAATACCGTGTCTTGGCCACTCAAAGCGGCATACGCCTATTTTTGGAGGCTCCCTCTACTTAAGAGGAGGCCCATAACGCCAAAATGGAAAACAATTAGAATGCTAGGAATTTGATAATGTAGAATCAAACATTTAGAATCATATAAAATTAGTTGGATTGTAAAGATTATTTTCCTTTATTGGCAAGTGAATGCCTTTTTATAATTATACCAACATTTGGATATATATATATGAATCATATAAAATTAGTTGGATTGTAAAGATTATTTTCCTTTATTGGCAAGTGAATGCTTTTTTATAATTATGCAAACATTTGGATATATATATATAGTCTCAATTGTTGAAAAATTCAACTGTTTCATAAAGCCGAACATCTTTCACACATAGGAGGAATCGAACATACAACATATGGGCACAATAGGTTATATGTATAGAGTGAACTTTTAGTCAAAACATGCCTCATGTCAATATACAGTCTTCTTTTATCAGAATACAACTCATGTCCGTCTATAAACAAGTTTCTTTTGCCGAAATCTAACCATTTCATAAAGCCAAACATCTTTCACACACATGAGCAATCAAATGGGCATCATATGGGCACAATAGGTTATATATGTAGAGTGAAATTTCAGTCAAAACCTGTCTCATGTCAATATACAATCTTCTTTTGTCGGAATACAACTCGTGTCCGTCTATAAACAAGTTTCTTTCGCCAAAATCTAACCGTTTCATAAAATCAAACATCTTTCACACACATGAGGAATCAAACATGCAACATATGGGCACAATAGGTTATATATATAGAGTGAACTTTTAGTGAAAACTTGTCTCACATCAATATATAATCTTCTTTCGCTGAAATACAACTCATGTCCATCTGTAAATAAGTTTCTTTCACCGAAATCTAATCGTTTCATAAAGTTGAATATCTTTCACACATAGGAGGAATCGAACGGGCAACACATGGGCACAATAGGTTATATATATAGAGTGAACTAAGTCAAAACCTATCTCATGTTGATATAGTCTTCTTTCACTAGAATACAACTCATGTCCATCTATAAACAAGTTTCTTTCGTCGAAATCTAACTTTTTCATAAAGTCGAACATCTTTCACACACAAGAGGAATCAAATGGGAAACATATGGGCATTTGATAACCAACCTAAAAGTGTATTGATGACAATCTTGCATTCGTATCAATACAAGACGATTAAATGAATCTTAGTCGTTCATAATTTTTTGCCATTTTTTTCAATTGTTTCCTTCATTTTTTCAACTATTTTTCACCCTTTTTTGTTGCTTTCCCCATCGCTATTGGTTTCCGCTCCTCCAAACTCTTCCTTGCTGGTATTGACCTTTCACTTCTCCAACTTGGCGAGTTGCAACTTGAAAATAAGGTTTCAACTAGGGTTTTAGAGCATGTTTATTAAAATGAAAATTACGGCCAAGATCCTAATAATGAGCACATTTAGGTTTTAACATTACGTCATCCTTTACCTTAAAGTATATATTAGCACAATTAATATATAATTTATATTTTATATAATAAAAAATAAATTATAAATAATATAATTATATTACTTAATATTACTATATATTATATTCTTTAACAAAATTATTATATATATATTTATAATTATAATAATTAATAATTAATAATTATTATAATTTTATATAATATAAAATATAATTAATATAATATATTAATTATTTTATATATTTTTTATATGATATATTACACGATATATAATATAATTATATTTATTATTATATATAATAGTATATATAGGTTATATTATTATATATTATATTCTATAATAACATTATTAAATATAAATATGAAATATTTCCATCCAGATTACATGAAATATTCTCATCCAGTTGTCCAATAAATATTTTTATCTAGCTTTTATGTGATAAGTGAGATTTTGGAGGCTTTTACCTTATATTTTAGAGGATTTTACGATTAAATGACACTTGGTTTACCATTAAATATGTTGGTTTACCTATTTGTAAACATAGGTCGCACTCAAATGTATTTTATAAACTTTTATATCACAATCTCATCACATGTTAGGTTCCTTTTGAATTTGGTCATAAGATAAAATCTAGATTACAAGTTTGAGTGGAGTGCATTATAAGTCACTCACATGTATTGTGTATTTTTTTAATAGGTAAGTTTATTATTATGTTAATCAAAATAAACAAACTAATAAAGTATGAAACAAAATTCACAGGGAGAAATGATAGCTTGAAGATAAATCATCAATCTTAAGTTAAGATTGTATTTAGAAATTGTATACATAAAAAATACTCTTCTATACACAAGATATTGTAAATTAAATTGTATCTTTTATGCACATATAAAATTATACTCTCTAACATATTAACTTATATATAATTTTTTATTGGTGTAACCCTTGCACCTCCTTCCAGTGCAAGTGCTAGTTTATAGATAGTATGATAAAGGTTTTTAGTATATAGTGATAGAAATAAATGATAATATCTATATGTCCCATTTCAATTAGTTGTGTTTAGAAATAACATATATTATTGCAATCAAATTCATGAACATTTTAGTGATAATATGTCTATTGTTTAGAAATGACATATATCATTGCAATCAAATTCATGAACATTTTAGTGATAATATGTTTCATTTCAATTAGTTGTTTAGAAAGGACATTAGACATTGGAGGTAAAGAAAAAATGATACCATGTAAAGCATATAAAATATACAATACTATCAAGTTTAACATCATATAAGGTACATTTAGTAAATGCCAATAAAAATACATCATTTAGGCACATGAAAGATGTAAATCAACATATGAGATAAGCATGTAAAGGAAAGGCTTTACATGTGAGATGCCCCAAATGACAAGGCTTTGTAATCAACAATAATTGATAAGGATGTCTTTTGAATGTAGTTAAGCCTGTCTATAAACAATGTGAATAGTAATATGTAGGTTCTAAAGTGTCTCAACTCAATATGTGAGTGTGAAGGAATGTGGAGTAATCAAGTGACAAGGTAACCTAGTTTGATAATGTGATAATGAACTATTAATATAGGTGAAGTGAATAGTGGACAATAGATGTCAACATTATGAAATTGTCCCTTTTGAAAAGAATCAATGAATGTTATGTTCCTTGTGGTCATATAACTTATAAATGTCATACTTGGAAAATGGTTTACTCATGCTCAATTATATAATTTGTTAAAATTTTTGTCTAGGTCTCATTTCATCACCAATAGTACCATCCATCATGAGTAGTAGCAATGTATGCCATATGCAAATAATTAGGGTAAACATTTAACATAAAGGAGAATATATCCTAACTATATTTAGGAGGGTAAAAGTGTGAAAGAAACATTTGATACACACATTTAGGAGGGTATAAGTGACCCCTAACTATATTTAGGAGGGTATAAGTGACCCCTAAAAGGCAATGTCTCCTTTTTTAAATTTTTTGTAATTTTTTTTAATTTAAAAAGGTGATCAAAATATCATAAAGTCTATGTAGGGATATATTTGTGCTCACATTTGATACACACATTTTTAATCCTATATCGATGGAATTGAACTTCACTTCGTGAGATGTGAACTAGTTTACATGGACCCGATCTATGGAATTTATTGATACTTAAGTTATGAACCAACATTCTTAGATTTATCAAAATTTAGTGAGATCAACATTTTATCATGACTTTTGATTTCATATTAATGATCATTTTTGTAGGGTAAGATTGAGATTAGAGGGTGGTTTAATAGTTGCTAGTTACACAACCTTCACATACTAGATCCTACATCAATGGACATACATATAGTAGGTAGTGTTGGCCATTGGTTATAATGTGTAGATGCTCACATTACTCATGGAGAGGTAGGATTTTGGTACTAACACCTTTTAATTGTTCCTTGAAAAGATGATTGTCACACTTGAGGACATGTGGAAGATATCAAGACTAATAGTAGGGCAAACAATTTCTTAAAAATACTTACCGTGCCCAATAATAGGATAGGGTTGCATATCATTATTGTACTAGATAAACGACATATGGTCAAGGGAGAGTGTCCCTATCAAATATTGCAATTGACATAACATTTAAAGGATGTAAATTTTTGATATTGATACTCGCTATTTTGATTCTTTCAAATTTGCAAGGGTTCTCTATTTCATCTTGTATACACCTAAAATGGTCCGCATCATTGTGCGGTAATTAATTAAATATTTTTAATATTTAATTAAATCTTAATTCCATCTATGTATAAATAAATTTAAATAATTTATTTATATTGTTCATTATTTCATTTAGATTAAATAAATAAGTTTATTTAATCATCTTTTAAATATTCATTTCTTAATTAATTAAATAAACATTGATTTATTTATATTAATTATCATATAATCTTAGTTTGAATATTTTATTCAAATAAAGATTAAAATATTCTTCTTTTCTTCTAAATATCATTTATAATTAAATATTCAAAATATTTAATTAATTCCTCTAATTCGATTCTAATATTCATTCATAATTAAATATTCAAAAATATTTAATTAATTCTTCTAATATTTCATATTCTTCTAAAGTCACATCATGATTAAATATTCTAAAATATTTAATTAAATCTTCTATAGTTTAAAAAATCAAAAATCAAAATTCATAAATGAAATTAAATAAATTTATTTATTTAATTAATTTTGGGATTTATCTTCAACACCCGTGAAACAAACTGCCCAAATAGAAAATTTAATTTTCTTTGTTTCTGTGCAGGCTTGTTCCCGTGGGTTGAAGACAGGAATCCATCCTTCTCTCCAACCTCTCAACCTCTTCCATCTTCTTCTCAACTTCTCCATCTCTCACCTTTCAATTCTACCCAGACAATCTCACAGCCGTAGATTCTTGCCAGCCGGGATTGTGCCTGCAAAAATCTATAAATATGACTGCCGGGAACTCCAAATCATATAGAAGTTTTAAGCAGGAAAATTATAGTCAAATTGCAAGTAGTATAAGCATCCATAGTCTTTACAGTATTTTCATAGAATCATAGCAATAGTAACATAGAATCATGACATATTTCGTTTACAGCCCCTGTGCATAATCCACAGCCCCTGTCCATATCCGTATCAGCAATTTCATTCCATCAGCATATAGGATAGAGAAGCATTTTCCTTTTTGCATACTCATTCTACAGGTTGCCATTCGGAGAAGCAGAGCTTATACAAAATCTGAGAGCAGCAGCTTCGAATCTCTGGAGATAGAGGAAGATAGAACGCTTCTGAGAATTATCTTTATTTCTTTGTTTCAATTTCTTCAGTATAATGTTCTATTAATTGTGTTTTTGTTTTCAATTTAGATTACATATATTAACAATACACATTTTTGGCGCCCACTGTGGGGCACTTGCCCCTGTTTCTCATATCTTTTTGCAGTTTTTTTTTGACAGGTTACAGACAAAAACAGCGGAATAGCGCAGGAAACACGTCTTCGAAACTTCAATACCCAGTTCAGCGCATTTGAGGACTTTTGCAGCGCCCATGAGGTCTTTTGCAGCGCCCATAAGGTCTTTTGCAGCGCCCATAAATACTTTTGTGCATTTAAGGTCTTTTGCAGCACCACATAAAGTCTTTTGCAGCGCCCATGATATGTATTGCAGCGCCCGTAAGAGATTGCGTAGCGCTGTGACAACTTTTGCAGCGCCTATAATGTCTATTGTAGCGCAATTTTTAGAAAGCAGTATATTGTAATCTGTAAGCTTAATATAGTTTAACTAAATCCGAAGCGGAGGCAGTTAGTAGTTTTAAAGGTAAAAAGAAGCAATCCTAGGGTAGACATTAAAGGTAAAAAGAAGCAATCCTAGGGTAGACATTAAAGGTAAAAAGAAGCAATCCTAGGATAGACATTTCACACTTTATTTTGGGCTAAAAAGAATTTTCTGTTTGTGTGAAGCAACATCTTCACTTAGCTTAGAAAATCTTCATTTGGGGCTTAAAATACATTATTGTTTGCTTTGTTTTTGGTGATAGGCCTATGCTCTCCCCTTAACTGGGTGATCAAAATGCCAAACTCACCTATTTCCCTTCATGCAATTTCTTGTTTTATTAGCACCTTTTAGAAGGCCTGCCGTAGTGGGAAAAAGTACTCACCCTACGGGAACGACCTAAGTGGGAACAACTAAAGCCAAGTTTTCCAACCCACTATAATCAAATGCAGATGGTTGATGAAAATCCCATTCGACGGTAGTGTGCATTGATAACCATCCCCAAAGCCTTTGTTCTAAAGGTAGGGAGGTCTCTCGAGGGAGTCTATCATTTGCCGCACCGAACGGAAACCCTTATTAAGAACTTAGTGTAGTATCTTACTGAGTCAGTTTCCGAACATTATATTAATCACAGTGCAGGGGAGGGAAGAATCTACCCCCAAGATACTCACCATATAACTGCCAAGGATTGTTTGCTCAGGGGATCCAGTATCCACTTCCGTCACTCTGAGTACGCACCTGGAAAAGACAAAAACACGGGCGCCCTTTCGGGGGTGACATGGCTGTGTGAGTCGACGCAGTTTTAAGATGTGGGCTGTTGATTGCTATGATGACCTACTTGAGAATTAAGAGTGAGTTTGTTTGAAATGCTTATCATGTGTAAAACCTGTTAAAACAATTTTTGAACAACATTTTGATTATACACTTGATGTTTAGCATAGGACTTAAGACAACCATTTTACAAATTGTTTGATGTGTTTTCAATACACTAATTCAGATAAGATCATCCAAAACACTTACTATCACATTGATTAATCTCATGTTACGAGATTGGAAATCCACAACGTTTGTAAAGAAATCCGTTTTCAAAAGGATTAAAAAGCCAAAGAAACCCCTCAATCACAAGAAACTATTGAAGAAGCAACGATTCTTGTATCAAAGCCGAAAAGTTTTACTCAAATATAGAACATTTCTTCATAGATATCATGATTGTGTTAGAGGTCTTTCAGATGATTATGCCATAGAACCTTTGTATTCACAAGCTTACTTTCAAAGAAGAGCCCTTTCTCAAAGGCATAACCATAGTCAACGCATTTGCTTCTGTTATATTCCCCAACCTGCAATCGAATATTCTACTCATCCAAATCAAATTTTGCAATAGAGAACTTAGAATACATTAGGCATCTATTACAAAATCCATCCTTTTACAAAGCCATGATCAAAACTTCATAAAGTGAAAAATCATCCTTTTCTTGATCTTTTGCTTACATTCCCGCTAACAGGATTTTCATCCTTCCACTTAGGGAACAACACAAGCTAAAGATTAGAAATTTTGTGTAAGTCATAGAATCTTCATTCTATCCTGACTTTCATATATATCACATAAATTGCACTATTTCACTCTTTTGATCAAAAGTGAGTAGAACTTGGAGCAAAACCTATGCCTGTCTTCACGAGATCTCAAAAAAAAATGGAAAAAGACGAGGGAGAAATCACTACAAGTAAAATGGGTGACCATACTGAAAAAGAAGAGGAAACCTTTAATCTTGATGAGTTAACAGAAGAAAAGCTTCAAGAAGCAGAACAAGATCCTCAGTTCCATACTCTTATGGAAAAGATTTTAGAACGAAAGAAAGAACGATACTTTCTTTCATTAGCTAATCAAGGAGCTAAGTTACCTCACAATTTCGACATAGAAGGGATTAAACAAAGTCCTGAAACTCCTAATGACTTTAGTGCTCTTAATCAACAGATAAAAGAATTACAAGGGCAAATAAAAGAAATGCAAGGGGGTACAACAAAGAAATATGTTTTGGAAGACATATCTCCTTATCCATTTGATAGGAGTCTTCAAATGATCCCATTTCCAAAATAGTGCGAAATTCCTAAGTATGATAGGTATAATGGAAAAAATGATCCCATTGACCATGTAAGGGATTTTCGAAACATGAGTCTAGAATTTTCCTATGACGATACCTATTTGATGCGATTATTTCCACGAAGTCTAGGTGTACAATCCATGGAGTGGCTTTCAAAGATCACTCCACCTATCAAAACTTTTGAGGAGTTAATAAATCAATTTATATCACAATACTCCTACAACATTCAACACCAGATAACAATGCTTGATCTTTGTAAAGTGAAACAAAAAGTAGGAGAACCCTTCACTACGTTCTTGCAAAGGTGGAGAAGGTTATTTGCACGATATTCCCATCCTATTCCTGAAAAGGAAAAAATGGATATCTTTATCAATAGCCTTGATCAAGAATTAAGCTATAGGCTTAACCTTCATTGTCCTCATAACTTTGAAAAATTGATTGAAAACACAATCACCATTGAAGGGGCCTTGGCTAAAAGGGGAGTGATAAAACTTGATAATCCAAGTACATCAAATCAAAACAACAATGATAAAAAAAGGTTTTGGAACAGAAACAAAAATGTTGTCAATGATGGTATAGTGGATGCAAATAATTTACGAACAAGACCATCTGTTTTCAATCTATCAAGTGCTCCACGAAACAATCAACAAGGAAATACAACTCAACAGGGAAGTAACAATCAACAAGGACAAACCTCCAAGCAAGAAAACATGACCAATCAAAATACCAATCAAAATCATGGTAATTTCAATAATAATCTTGGCAATACCCAAACATCAAATCTGTCCAGACCTTCATTCTTTTCAAATCGACGGAATTTTACCGCTTTGGGTCAATCTCTTGAGTCTGCTCTCAAGGAGCTTCTTGATAATAAGGTTATCACCTTACCACCACAAAGAGATTATGAGCCACGAGTCAAACCTCCATCATGGAATGACTCATATTATTGCAATTATCATCAATGTAAGGGTCATAGAACGAACAATTGTCAAGCTTTGAAAAATCTAGTACAAGATTTAATTGACAATGGCACCATTACAATCGAAGGGCATCATACCAATGACGATCATCAAGCATTTAAAGATCCTTTACCAAACTATCAAAAGGGGGAAACGTCAGATACCAAAGCCAAAAGCATACATAATGTTGAAGACAATATAATCCGTCACATCTACGCAGATGATCAACGGGTTAATGTTATCAAAATCAAGGGAAAACAAGAATATCAACAGGTTAATGTGACAACAAGAGGTCAAGCAAAGGTTGTTCTAAAAGGAAGTTCATCTAAAACAACTATTTCTCCTCCAAGTCAATATAATCTGGTTGATCAATTGAGAAAAACATCAGCTCAAATTTCCATCCTTGAACTTCTTAAAATATCTCCCATACACAAGAATATTTTAGAAGAAGCTCTTGTAAATACAACTGTTGATACTGATCTAGATGTAAACAGATTTCAAGCCATGGTGGGACATTTGTCTTCCCCCACTTGTCTTTCATTTTCTGATAAAGATGATGCTTCCATGACACATCCACATAATTCCTCGCTTTATCTTGAAGTCATGATCCATAAACATCGAATTAGACGTGTCTTAATAGATGGAGGAGCTGGTTTGAATATTTGTACCTTAAAGTTAATAAATGCCTTGGGAATTTCAGAAAATGAAATTGATCCACGAAGGAAAATAACTATCAAGGCATATGATGATGAAGAAAGAGCTTCTAAAGGATTGATATTGTTGCCTATCAGAGTGGGACCTATTGTGAAGAATACATTTTGTCAGGTTCTAGATCGGGATCTTTCTTATAACATACTTTTGGGTCGTCCGTGGATTCATGATATGCAAGCAGTACCATCAACATATCATCAATGTATCAAGTTTTCGTATGATGGAAAAGAAATAACTATACAAGCTGATTACAATAGTACCCAAACTTGTTCAAATCTTCGAGTAACTCAAGATGTCTTTGTACCACACAATAGGGAAGCTCTTGCTATTTCTTCTTCCAAACTACAAGTCCAATTGCAAGAATTGACAAAGAATCTTGATACTAAGCTGAAGTTTAAAGACAAAGGGGTAGGTGAATATTCACTGTCTCTTTCTACCTTACCTCCTTCTCCGAGGTCACATGGGCAGCCTACCTTATCAAATCAAAAGATTGCAACAGCTTCTACATCTCAAGCTTCTGTGCCAATCACAAAGTTTGATGGAAAATTTATTAGAGCTAACACCACTAAAGAAGAAGCTTAAGATAGGGACATCCTAAATTGGCTATAAAAAGATGAAGATGAATCTCTCTTGCACATTAAGTTACCTAAAGAACAATATGGTAAGGGGTACGCTATCATGCAGAAGATGGGCTATGAAGGAAATGGTCCTATAGGGAAAAGAAGAGAAGGAATTGTGGAACCAATTCAACCTATTTCAAAGCATTCAAGTGATAAAACAGGACTTGGATATGGCAAAGATAAAGAAGACTCTACTTCACAGCAAATACAATCAACTCATGAAGGAGGATCAGTGTCAAATAGACCTCATGAATCAGTTTTCCAATTACAGAATAGTTCAGATACTGATTCTAATGAATATGAATGGGACACCATTTATAATGATGAATTTTGGAGAGACAAACAAGTTGATACCATACACAAGTATGCACCTGTTCTCATACAAGGAGAAGGCTCAAGGCCTCCACTTGATTATGTTTTACAAAGCAATCATGACTCAAGTGAGGAAGAATCAGATTCTAACGAGATTGACAATCAACAGGAGAATACCAACATAGACCTTGTCTACCATGAGGATGATAACCATATCATGACTTTGACAATTCAAGACCTTACCCAACCTAGTGATCCTATGCCTTTAGTTTATCCAAAACTTATTGATTGGGACATTGACGCATCTATCCATATTCCTACATTCAATGATGATGAGGATATTTATGGTACTTCCTTTGTTCCTCAAATGGAGAGAAAACAATTTGTTTCATTCAAAATTTCATGTACTCATGATGAGGGAGGGTGTCCAAAGTCTCTTAACTTTTAAAATAAATGAAATAAAAGATGGATCTATTGGGTAGAAAACCAAAATGGCGGTGATAGATCACAACAAGAGAAAAATAAAGGGTGAATCCGACGGTGAAAACCTTTCTGAGGCACTGAAGGATGAGAAACTTGACACTCTTCCCAAGCATTATCATGAAAGATCTTCTATTTTGATCAAACCAACATAATCAATCAATATAAGT
>VDFB02266000.1:0-46607 GCA_007258455.2 Sequoia sempervirens
CCCCTTCCTAATTTTGAGCAGGTCCTCCTGCTCTGTGATTTGTCCCCTGTCCATCATTCCTTCTATTCATTTCCTCATATTTAGCACTAACATACATGTCATCTGCCTCTATGTCTACTATCTCTGGATTCCTCAAGAATCCCTGATGAAAAGTGACCCTTTGTTTCCATTTGGAAAAATTGTCTTCACTTTGGTCCAGGTTGGTGTACACCAAAGGTGGTGGGGAAAGAAGCAAGGGAGGTCTGTACCTCATACCAATCCAATTGGTCTTAAAGTCCTCCAGAATTTTGATCAAAGTTGTTTCTCTTCCGTAGGACCATCTGATATTGAGAGGTGAAATTATTTTCCTTTTTTGAGATGCATTGGAAGAGGGGTGTACCTTTCTTCACATGCATGCCATGCTGGTCCTATTAATTGTGGCCCTTGTTCTTGAAAGTAATCATGACACACCCTAAGGTTGTTATCGTACTTGCCCTGTGCTTCCTATTTACTTTTGACACCCATAAACTGTTTCTTGAAAATAAGAGGCTTCCTATGAGGGTATCTTATTTGCAACCCTACAGTCTTTTCTGCCTGAGCATACTCTCTTGATCTATCTTGCCACTGAATTTGGTTTCTCATAGTGGACAAGAATGATCTTAATTCTGCTTCTCCTACAAAGAGGTTAATAAAGAAATTTGTATACTTTTCTAGGAGAAAATTGTGAACAAAGAGTTCACACAACAAATTTTGTTGTTCAGGGAGTGACTCAACAAATATTTTTACAAATTCCTTAACATTAGGGTCATGAGGCTGGTTTTGGTGAATTCTTTGCAACTTCCATCTCAAAAGATACTCATTAAGAAACATGGAGTACAACCTAGATGGTCTTCTATAGGCTAGTAGCAATTCACCAATTTCACAGGCATCCTGCTTACCCCTATATGCCTGATGGAAAGATTCTTTTAACATGACCAACTCCCTCTTTAACCTATTATTTTCAAATTATACATCTTTCAAGAGGTAACAATGCTCTATCCATTTCATAAGCATTGGGGGAATACGTACCTGGAACCAATCTATAACAATAGGTTCAGTTTGTGTCCCTTTTGATTCCATAATTGGTTGAGTATCACTTTCCTATAAATTTTGTTCTAGCTCCACAATTTTACTCACAGAGGCATTCAACTCAGTTTCCTGTTGATTCTTTTCTTCCTCAAAGGCACTGAATATTTGCATAAAATTATTTTTCAAATCTTGAATACATTTTTCTTTTTCATACAGAGCATTTTGATTCTGCTTACCCTGTTGATTCCATTGCTCGATTTGGAATTGCAACTACTCAATAAGCTTGTCTTTTTCCTCCATTTGTTCAGTTAATTTTTCAATTTCCTAATTCCTTTTATGGACAATGGCAATGTGCACCTCCATTTCTTCTTTCTATTGATCAATTTGTGTTTCGTCATCCTGCAACCTGGCCCTTAACCCTTCAATTTTTGTATTTAGTTTTTCTAATTCCTCATTTCTTCGACTAGATTCTTCGTCCCCTGTGTCCACAGAGAAGGATACGTGAGGGATTTATTCATCAAGTTGAGGCACATTTTCCTCTTTGTTGTCTTTAGGAAGGGATGAATAAGGCACTTCTTCCACTTTTTCATCAATATGGGGTGCATTTTCTGTTTCAGTGCTCTTAGGAAGCACTTCTTCTACTTCTTATGTATTCTCAATATTAGGCATACTTCCTTCTTCAGTTTCTTCAGGTAAGGAGGAGCAAGGAATTTCTCCATCCATATGAGGTCTATCCTCTTCTTCATCAATATCCATAGAGAAAGATGCATGAGGAGTTGCCTGAGGCACTCTTTCCACAAATTCAAGTATATTGTCCAACTTGTCAAGGAAGGACGAGAATCCTCCCGCAGGTTCATCTTCATTTTGTTCTGAGTGCAACGATTGTGCTTTCTCCCCTTCCTACTCTTCAGATGATAGGGTTTCTTTGTCCTCTTCCTTGGGAAGTTCCTCCTCTTGCTTTCCTGCTTCATCAATTTCCTCATTATCAGGTGGACTGTCAATTTATACCACCTTTACTAGAGTCCTAGCCTTTTTCCTTTTTGAAGTACTGCCTATATCTTGGGGTTCAATTTTAATGACCCTTGAAGATAACCGTTTACTCCTCTGTAGAGGAGGAGTTATTTGAAAAACAAATTTACTTCATTTCTTTTTCTTTCAAGGGGGCTTCTCATCTTCTCTGGAATGCACAATTCCCACCTCCTCTTCTTGTCATAGGGTTTGTAATTCTTTTGGCAAGGATTCTGGCGTAGCACCACTGGGAGCCGTGGAGGTATATTGGGACTCAGGGCCGCCTAAGGCCTCTAAGGAGGGTTCTTCTACAGATTGCTCCTTTTTTTATAGGATTCCCCTTCCTCAAATGACCTCCCTGGTTCGTCATTTTCAAATTTCCATAGGAACCTTTGCCACTTCTTCTTTGGCTTATTGCGGAAATGATATTTACATATTAGTTGTATCAAACCATGATGTTTAAGGGGCCCCATCCCAATTTTATACTTTTCTATCATAGAGGTGACTGAATGGCAGAGAAAGGATGGTAGATTTACCCTAAGGGTAGGGTCCTCAATGCCATGGCATAAATGAGTCAGCAGGCAGAAAGGGGGTCCCACTACTGTAGTCATTTGTCCCTCACAAGTGAAATATTTTATAATCCAGGCTACAACAGACCTCCAGGGTTCTGGAATAGACATTCTATGAATTCCCTTATTTTCCCCCCTGGTGCTTATGGTCAGTACAGGTTGGGGTTCCCCTTCCCTATGGAACAAATCTATTAAATTTTGATAAGGGACGTGGGTATTTTCATTCAAATGAATCCCTTTATTTTCAAGACCAGAAAGACAAGCAAGGACTTTTGTACTTACCCAGAATGGTTTTCCATGCACCATAGTCTTCCCATCTGCAAAATTCTCAACAAATTCCTTCACCAGCTACTTTGTGTGCCCTTCGAATTGTTTCATGAAGTCTAGCCATCCAACCCTTTGAAATAAAGCGGCTATATCGCTTAATGCTAGCAATGGTGTTGCAAAATTTGGCTCAGACTTTTTCTTATTGCCTCCCATCTCCCTTGCTTCCTGGTGAAATTTTTCAGAACTCTAGAATGCTTGCTTCTTTGAATTACAGACAGAGAAAGAGTTATGTGTCGATATACTCGACGGGGAAAGAATTAATTATCAGCTTTCTTGTCAACTTACTGTATCATTATGACGACCTTTCATAGGGAATTACAACTACTGCCATACTCTCACCAATTTTGTGTAAAAGGGCACAAGTTTAAAAATTACAAGGGGAATAGATCATGCCAATTAACTAACCTTTATTCAAAATAAATACTAACCCTTCTAATAAATAAATTCACACATACCTTAGGTCTTGTCGTTAGATCAAACGTCACTTACTTGTGTTGACGTAATTGGATAGTTATATGGTTGGCGAGGGTGGCGGCGAATATTAATGGCGTGGATGGGATGGTTGAAGTAAGGACAAAAAATATTATGACAAAAAGGGTGTCATAATAATTTTATTTATTATGGAAATATTTTATTTGATATGGCAGAGTAATCATAAGGGAGCGGATCTGAAAGTGGCATTAAAGAATGGACATGTGCGAAACTTAGGAAAAATAAGAGTAATGTGACCGAAGTAGAGAAGAAGAGAGTTCCAAAATTATTTTAGACAGATGTCATCAGAACAAAGTAACTAAATTGAGGATTTTGGAGCATTGTTGAAAGATGCAGCCAGAGCAACAACCAAAATTTCTGGAGCATCCGAGCACATTCCAAAGCATCATTGAAAAGATGTAGCCAGAAGAGAAACAATAGAATTCTGGAGCATCGCTGAAAAGATGCAGCTGGAAGAGAAACAACATAATTCTGGAGCATCGCTGAAAAGATGCAGCTAGAAGAGAAACAACAAAATTCTAGAGCATCGCTGAAAATATGCAACCAAAAGGAAGAAGATTGTGACACTTTGGCCTTGACTCCCCAAAGCACAATTGGATGATGCATCAAAATGCAGGATTAGGATAAGAAGTGGAACCAATCTGATGTAAGGATTCCAGAGTATTGCAACAATAATTCTGGAGCATCGTAGCAGGGTGCGCCAGAGTTGGGTTCGCCAAAAGATAAAGTCCTGCAAAATGTAAACAAAACTTTAGCCAAGCCCAAATGATGGAGTTGATGAGAAAATTGAAGAAATTTTTAGAAAAGGTAATCAATTGGCAGAGTGATTTGGGATGGAAGGTTTATATTTGTATATTGAGGCCATTATGTTGATGAGGTTATTTTTACCTCATCAGTGTGTATAAGAAGCCGATCTCGCCTAAGGGCTAAGAGCCTCCTTTGTGTGGGGTTGAGGAGGGTGCAAAGCCTCTCTTTGGGATGGCTGATCAAATATGAAAGTATGGAATCATGATGATATGGGAAAACCATGGCCATTGGTTATTGTAATGAATGGATGTGGGTTGGATGGTGGTGGTAGTGGGTAGAGATGATTGGATGGATGTTAGTGGTGGTGTGTGGAGGTTTGAGGATGAATGGTGGTGGTTGGGTTGGGAGATTGTTGGATGGGTGGTGGTGATTGTATGTTGTGAATGAAGTTGTATGTGGAGTCGATTGCTTTGTTGTTTCCCCAAGAGGGAAGGGAATCCCCCTTCTACCCCTTAAAAATAATTCGGTGAATGAATTCATTGTGTGTGAGTCATTGTTAATGATTATTTGATCTGTAACTTGGAAATTAGGTTTTTGTCTCCCGCTCAGGGGTGGACTTTTCAGTCCTATGGCTAGGAGGAGAGCAGGACTGAGTTGCTTGGCTGGGCTTAACTAGCACACACTAAGGTACTTTGACCACTTATGTGGCAGATGTGGGCCCCTTCCTCTCGCCAGCGCCCATTTTCGTTCCCATTCAAACAATAGTCTCCGTTAATTTCAGTTTAAATTGTTCCCGTGCGGAAGTCAGTGGATGCATTGATTGCATAAAACAAGAAGTCAGAGCAACAAGGTATCAAAACAAAAAAATGGTTGATGCAACTGCGACATTGGGAGCTTCAGAATAGGGTATGGACAACCATCAAACCATAATGGAAGACAAATTATTGTCAATTATTACATCCTAGTAGAAATGTATGCAAAATGTGGTAGCATAGACAAGGCACGTGAACTGTTTGAGCAGATGCATCAAAGAAATGTGGTCGCATGGATGCTATGATTGCAGGATATGCACAAAATGCATTTGGTGAAAAGGATTAATAAACTTTCGATCAAACTTGATTCACAAGTGTAAAGCTAGACTGCCCAACCTTTGCCAGCATCCTCCCAGCTTGGGCGAAAATGGGAGATTTGGAACAGGGTATGGACATCTAGAGGAATTTTCTAGAATGTTGTAGTTGCAACCGCCCTGGTAGAAGTGTAATAAGCATATACAATGCTCGTGAACTGTTTGGAAAAATGCCTCCAATATTTTTTTGACAGAATGTTAGGATTGCAGGATATGCAAAATGTGGAAGCATAGACAAAGCATGTAAAATGAGAGAAGAAAGAATCTAAAACTAGTTCCAAAGAAAGTCTGTGACATTTTCTTTTGTATCATTCAAACATTAAGGGCCTAGGGAATGTACAAAGCTTAGCAAACCATTAGATAATGTTCTTCAAACCTTCCTAATAATTTGGTTTCCCTTAATTTCATTAATCTATTGGATTCCCTTAATTCTATTAATCTATTGGATTCCTCTAGCAGATTATCTAAGAGTTATAATGAACAATCATTCTACATTTTTCATAGGATTAATATTGGACACCATACATATATTTGTACGATATTCAAGCATAATTTTGTAGATCAGATTATTGATAATAATGTGATTAATGTTGATGAGGAAATTGTTTGGTTGATCCACTAACATAAAATTGGAAAATTTATGCTAATATTTTTCCATTGCATACACAATCTAGTAATATTGAACACTAATAGATATTCAAGCATCTTACTAATTGTATGATGTATACACATATGAACAAAGATCTTATGGATACAAAGCATGTTTGTTCCTCTTCCGACACTTCTACAAAAATCTACATCCCTATTCCTCAATTTCACCTCCATATGTACCTTCAATTATTTCATTTTATAAGGAGATCCCAAGCCACAATTATTATGGTCCACTTTATGGTCATGGTTTTCTTCATGCTCAACAATGTGAAGGTATTCACATTAATCTAGTTGTTTAGTATAACGTATGCATAGAAGAATTTGATATAATTGAGACTTTAGAATCAAACAATTATACACATTTATGTGTTTCTCTAAACATAACTAATGACATTCTTGTGGACACTTTGGGGAGTATTGTCTTTCCCTTCACGTGGGCTTAAGGGGGTGCATGAATTTCTACATATCATTCCTTCATTGGCTAGATTTTGTATTTTACTTGGGAGAGATTAGTTACAATAGTTAAATGTGATACCCTCTATGATACATTAATGCCTAGAAAATATGTTCGTCAAGAGAAAATTGTGAAAGTGACGAGAGATACATATGTACCTATTTTCAAGTCAACTACTTCAAAATTGAAAATTATGTTGTCACTCTCAAGGACATTTTTTATGACTGCAAAGGCAAGGAACATCACATAGAAACTCCTTATGAAACCAAATATAGAATTCATTAATAATAACAAACTCATGTGCAAGAAAATAGTCAAGAAATTTTAAAAGGGAAAATAAGGAGAAAATTAAACCCTCATAATTTCCTCCTAATATGCCTTTAGAACAAAAACCATCTTATAACTCTTTTCCTCCATCAGTAAATAAATAATAACATAATTTTATTCCTTCATATGTACCTAAGCAAGGATGATTTCCTCCTTATGCTCCAAAGAAGAATAAGAGAAAAATTTAACAATTCCATTGTGGCTTCTTTTAAAAGTGCTACTTCTATATGGAATCCAAAGAAGAAATATAACATTAAAAGAGAACAAGTGAATTTGATCCCACAAGTACAATAACAATATTACAAAGGGTCTTTCTCCTATTCTACATATATCAAGCACATTGAATGGCATCATATCATGCTGAAATTTAAAACATTAAAGATGGTTGCAAACCACATAAATAAGATGATAATAATGCATTAGATGATAATCCATATAATATTATTGGTTGAGATTTGGAGCTTTTGTAGAATACATACATGTCTATATACTTTACAATATTTTAATGGTGTCCCCTTGTTGGGTATATCTTTTGGCATTAAATTCCATTTCCATACTATATTTTAATAAAAACTTCAATTATGATGATTACATTAACATTTTTACGTGTTACTAACATTATCATTCTTGTGATGATTGCAATATTTTTAAGATATTCCAAATGATCAATTACATTTTATAGTCGAGGCATTTCACACTTGAAAATTATCTTGGACACTCTCAAGGATATTTGTTATGGTTGTAAGAGTAAGTAACAATAAATAGTTGTTTCTTATGAACACAAATAATTTATTAATTATACCAAAGGAATTTATGACAAAGAACCAATAAAAATTTAATAAAAGAGGAAAAATAAGGAGCAATGAAGCCCTCTGTATTGCCTCCTAATGCTCTTAAGCATAAAAACCAAATTATAACCATTTTTCTCTACCCATAAAGAAAGAGAAAGATAATTTCATTACTCCACATATTAAAAAAAAGGAATATTTCATGTTCATTCCCCAAAGAAGAATAAGGAATCAAATTTCAACAATCCCAATACCAACTTATTGGAAGACACTAGTTCCACATGGGTTCCAAAGTAAAATCAAAATATTTGAAAAGAATAAGTAGAGCCCACTCCATGAGTAAAATATCAAGTATATCTACTATTCTACATATGTCAAGCATAGTTAATGACATATTATATCACTATCAAATTGAAAATATTAAAAGTGTTTGAAAACCATTGAGATGAGAGTAGTCTATTAGATGTTGATCCACTTAATGTTATCATTTGAGATTTGGATCTTTTACAATCCTTTTTTGGCAATTCAAGTTAGGGATGAGGGCCCTCTCTCATTCTATAATATAGTATAATATAATTTACACATAAATATTGTATTGATGGTAGACATGATTGAGATATTACATATTTTCTATATCCAAAATGGATGTAGGACAAGATAGTGATAAAACCCAAGATACAATTTTTTTTAAAAAATGATAAAAATGATTGAGAAAGAAAGCCACACAAATAGACTAGAATCATTAGAAAATAGAAATAGTAAAAACTATGGTTGAGAGAAATACAAAAAGGAGCTTATATGTTCCACAAGGGACTATCTATATACAAAATTTTATTAGATATTATCATAATTGATAAACATAGAGCTACTTGTTTCATCCTTCTATTTCACACAAACTATCATTCATTGCATAAACTTAATGACCTAAACCACCTTTTCCATGTCATATATTTTATGGATTGAGCATCTCTTCTTAATTTCATAGAGTGCAAAAACATCCAATGATGGGTTATAAAAATTAACCAAACCTTTGATAACCTTAAAAAATTATAATTTATTTATCCAACACCACAGTCTAGTCTCAATGTCTTGAATAATGCCAATCAAAGCAAACCCATGGCATTTAAATCCTTTGAGAGGAATAGTAATCACTTATAAGAGGAATGTTGTCAACAATTGCTTCCATGCCTATCATGCTCTTATTCAAAATATGATATTGTCCCATTTCCTTGGTAATTTCCTTGTCAATAATGAGGGTATATATTACACACAAACATGAAAGAAATGTCAAGTTGATATTTTGTCAAATAAATCCTTTGGTGAGATCTATACCAAGCACTTCTAAAATGGCAACTAGGATATCACCATATTGGAAGAAGATTTTTTTTCTCAATATAGTTTTGTTGATCTCCACATGGATGACCATATACTATAATTCACCACCAAAGTGAATGAGAAACTGAATTGTGATTTTTTTACTAGCACAAAGAGCCTAGAGAGGAGAGAGAGTGTGTGGAATAAATTATTATCATAGAGCTAAGGAGAGGAAATGGAAAAAAATAATGTAAGGTCAAAATCCTCTTGAACTAAACCAAATGTGTGGGAAATATCACTCCAACATAGGAATTGATTGGTACACGAGGCCAAGGAATGCACATAGAAGGTGAAACGATTGTAGCACATAAAGATTAAATGTGTTATTGGTCTTATATGTTTCTAAGGATATATCTTGTTATTGATAAAAAAATTAACAATAAGGAAAATACCAAGATTAGATATGATATAAATTAATGAAAATAATTTGAGTAAAGTGGATCAAAGTTTGTAGCAAGGCTAGAAAAAAATCATTAGATTCTCTAGATTTCTTAGTTTGTGAGTAATTAATGAAAATAATTTGTCTAATTATGATTAAATTCTCCTCACATGTGTAATAACCCCAACAAAAAAATTGGCAATAAATTTTAGATTTGTGAATTTAAAAAAAATATTATAATCTTAGATTATTCAAGATTTTTCATTAAAAATGATAAGCTAGAATAGTAGACAAATCCAATAAATTAAAGATAAAATATAAAACATTTTTCTTATACTCAATGGGTTTGGAATAAATCAAAATAAGTTACAGGGATAACATAAACAACATCATCCCATTATTGCGGGAAAGGTGGTCATGCCTCCTTTACATGCCTATGGAGAAAGAAGCCACACTTTGTTTGGAAGAAAAAAGAGATGTTTACGGTTACGGAGGATCACACCACGCTCTTTCAAAAGCCTGAGAAGATGTCTGTTGTCGTGGAAGACCACCCCTCACTACTCCAAAACCCTCGGGTTGAAGATTCAAATAATCCCTCAGTTGATACTCTTGGTTTGTTTGGTCCCATGAACGGTTATGTTTCTTATCCTTGCAATAAAAAGATGAAAAGGTTTGTGGAGAAGAACCCTTGTATAATGAGCTACGTGGGTTGTCTTTCTACTCCATTTTGATGGAGCTGTAGTGGTTCTGTTTGTTTGTTGTTTTGTGTTGTTATGTTGTTCTTTGTTGGTTTTCTTGTTTTGTTGAGCTGAACGTTCTATCTTTTGATTTGTAAAAGGGTTAAGGGCCCTTTCAAAAACCCTTCTTATCCAATAAAAAACATAAACAACATCAACTATAGAAACAATAAACTAAAATTGCTATGCTTAAACCCACTTGACAAACAACTTTAGATCAAAACACAAACATGAACATTTGAAATATTGCAACTTTAAAAGCTCATTCACAACCTTTGAGTGAGATTATCCTATGTTATAAGGCCAATGGATTATCATCAACTCTTATATTAATTGTATCACCTTTTATAACAATATCTTATAACATAAGTGGTTTAGAGTAGGCATGAATTTGATTGTAAAATTTCTTAGTATAAATTTGGATTACTTTTAGACTAACTCATATGCAAGATAAGACATTAATGATAATAGTACTAACAACATGATTAGAAAGAACCACAATTTAATATAAGATCCACAACCAATGAATTTAGATTAAATTTTAAGGGTGTTGATCATCTAAAAGATTTAAGTATGAAAGAAAGAGAATGAAGTATCTAGTGAAGGATTTACTAAGGTATGTTCTTGGGTAGTATCCCATAATCAAGAATTACATGGTCAAACCAATAGTTGTAGTAATTAATGTCTTATGATTTTGAATCTAGTAGATCAATTCCCACGAGTTTTTGTACTTTTTTTGCTGAGCTAAAACACAATAGCCAATAAAAAGGATCTATTTTTTGATTTTTATGGTAAAAAGAAGAACTAATAAACAATTAATCATGAGGACCTCCTCCTTATATTGTATCTATCCACTCAATAATGTAAAATAGATATACAAAATCGCTCTTGTGGTGAATATTTATCTTCTTAGTAGATTTCTAGATATCAAATGATGATCATGTTCTATGAGTGTAGAATGTTGGTTATAGCTAGCTGGTGTTGGCCTATATAGGTGTTCAAGGAATCCTTATTACTAGTGTCCTAATATTCCATTATAATGCAATTATGTTTGTGTATGTGTCTAGTGTGTAATGTCATATAGTCAAATAATTAACTTAGATCCTTCATATTGTTTCCTAATTTAGGACTAAGATAAAATATCAATTATTAATGTGTAAATTAAAAGTTTAGGGAACCCATCAAAGCCTCATTGTTAAGGGACAAAGCCAAAATCATGTTTAGGTTTGAATACTTCCTTCATAAGCTTAATGTAGAGAATAAATTAGACCATTTGAATATTTATCCACTTCATGTGTTGGAAGATGTTATGCCCATATGATGTATCTTTTAAAATTTATTTTTGTTGTTTTCTATGATTGTAAAGTGTAAATTTGTTAAAGAGAATGGTGGTCATTGCTCAAGTGTTTCAATCCAATGGCTTACATATCTGTATTCATTACCAAAGCACATGAATCAATCCTCTAATCTTCACTTGATCCTATAGTTCATGGAACTCCTAAGCAACCTCATCAAATTTATCAAGGCTCTCATGCACCATTGGATGACCCTCACTTTTTTTCTCTCAACTATGTAGATGGTAGCAATGGTTACATCACATTACCACATTGCATCCTCTTGCAACTCACAAGGATTGTTTGGGATTTTTCCTCCAAGTGATGCATCAATCATTTGCTAAAAATATGATCTAATGTTATGTGTACTCATATGAGGCTCCATAAAACATGTCAAAATATCATTGTTCTATTGGTTGATAGTATTACACATCAGCTACAATAGATCCTCTGTCCTATGCCTTATTAAGTTAGCATACCAACTAGATGATGATATTGAAAAGAAACATTACAACCTCTTGTATTATTGTAGGGCCCTTTCCATATAGGATTGTAGGAACTTGGTGGCATCAATATTATTTTTATTTTCTTTTTTTCTTTTTTGTGTGTGTGTCATAATGGTCTTGAGAATACATAGCATAATAATGATATCTAGAAATGGTGGAGTCTTCATCTATGGTTGTGTTGGAAGTTTTTGTTACATGTTTAACTATTGAGGTGTTAGATCTCTCAACAATTTACAATAACATTGACCATGTAATTAGAAAAAATGTTGGAGTATCCTACAATTCATTCCGTCCCATAATCATTATAGAATAGTTAATCTATAATTCATGAGCTATTAATTAATGCTACAAAGTAAAATTAATTACGTTGATCATTAACTGGTATATTTCCTTTAAAATCCTTTCAAGTTGTTTTCTTGAAGGAAAAGTGAATTCATCAAAATTGTGACTAAAAAGATCTTGTATTGAGATAGATAGTTTGAAGAATATCACATTCTATCAAAACAATTCTCGGAGGCATTCCGCCAAACAATTCGCGAGCATTGTCTATTCTTATTACACTTCTCACAGGGCAGTTGCAGCTACAACATTCCAGAAAATTCCTCTGGATGTCCATACCCTGTTCCAAATCTCCCATTTTGGCACAGGCTGGGAGGATGCTGGCAAAGGTTGCGCAGTCTGGCTTTACACTTGCGAATCAGGTTTGATTGAAAGTTTATTAATCCTTTTCACCAAATGCATTTTGTGCATATCCTGCAATCATAGCATCCATGCGACCACATTTCTTTGATACATCTGCTCAAACAGTTCGCGTGCCTTGTCTATGCTGCCACATTTTGCATACATGTCTACCAGGATGTAATAGTTGACAATAATCTGCCTTCCATTATGGTTTGATGGTTGTCCATACCCTGTTCCGAAGCTCCCAATGTCGCAGCTGCATGAACCATTTTTCTGTTTTGATACCTCGTTGCTCTGACTTCTTGTTTTATGCGATCAAATGCATCCCCTGACTTTTGCGCGGGAACAGTTCAAATTGAAATTAACGCAGACTATTGTTTGAACGGAACGGAAGCGGGCGTCGGCGAGAGGAAGGGACCCACATCTGCCACATAAGCGGTCAAAGTACCTTAGTGTGTGCTGGTTAAGCCCAGCCGTCACAGTGAGCTCTAGGTACCTTTCTTCACCAAAGAAAAACAGGAAATACATTAAAGTCAAACCCCGCGTGTATGGCGGAAAGACATAGTCATGTTTTTCACGTGCCATATTTGTTATTCGTACATGCATAAAACCATAGATGTATCATTACTTTCTCCATCGACGAGGAGTACCAGTGTTGAATAGCCAGAGCTGAAGAATAGAGATGAACAGCAGCAGAGAAGTTCCATACAGAGGTCACATTATGAGTGCAACAGACGTGGAGTTTCAAGAAATAAGAGGATTCATACAGCTGGGTTTCCAGTTTAACAAGGAGCAACTAAGCCCAAAATTATTAAATGTTGTTCCAGGGCTGAAGCATCTATTTGTTACTACCCATGAGTGCTTGCCATCACCAAATGGGGAGAAAGGAGAAGATATGAAAGAGCGCCTCAAACTGTGGGCTCGTTCTGTGGCTTCCACTCTCAACTCATAAAAACAATTAAATCGTTATCATATTTCTGTTTCGCCACAAAATTAATTGTTTGATAGATAATTATTAAGCGCGGCACTGAATGCTGTAATTCTTGGGCTTTGTCTCTTTGCATTGTCATATGAAGATTTAGAATGAAGTGAACACGTGTGATATAGTTGTTTATAAAAGATCTTTGGAGAAATAGTTTCCGAATCTTCACCACTTTTTTATGAAGGTCTGGTTCTTGTGGGATAATGGATATTTGTAAATCAGTACAAGGCTATCCCAGTCTTGATGTTCCTTCTGTTCGTCTTCCACATGATTGAATACAATCTGACAAAAAAATCACTTTAGACGGTTTCTTCAACATTTGTATAATTTACCCATTACTGCCAAATATGGTTTATTATTATTATTAATGGATTAGACTATATACTAAAATTGGGTGAGAATCTTTTTCAAAAAACCAAAAATCTCCACTGTATATTAATTCTTTCTCAAGTTAAAGTTTAAAATCATAACTGGGATTTCGGGAATTTTTTTCAGAGAACTATTGACTTTCTCATAAAATTCATCATCTGGACAATTCTTCAAGACGCTCTTGAAGGGTTGTTTGAATAGTGGTTATTGATGCAATCTATCTCCTGTGATTAAGAGCATCAACAGTTTGATTTTATTTTACTTTATGAAATTGATGTCAAAGTCATAATTGGAAAATAGTTCTACCCAATGAATTTGGCATGCATTCATGTTTGGCTATATGAAAGTGTACTTAAGTCCCTGATTTTCCAACTTAAGTTTAAAGTGTGTTCCCAATAAATAATGCCTCCAAACTGACAAGGCATGCATAATCACTGCTAATTCCATGCCATGTGGAGCATAATTCAATTCATATTGTCAAAGTTTCCTCAATTCGTAAGACAAAACCTGATCATCCTACATGTGCATGTCCCTAATCCATCTCTAATCCATCTCTTGATGCATTGGTAATGACCATAAATTGACCCTCCAAATCATGAACTCTAAGAATGAGAGGAGATGTGACTTTTCCTTCAAAATCAAAAAAGCTTCCTCATATTTTTGATCCACACAATTCATATGCCTTTCCTTTGAAGTGAGGTAATAGAATTTTCAATTTTGGAAAATCTTAGAATAAAGTTACTATAATACTTAGCTAGTCCCATAAAATTGCATACCTCATGCACATTCTTGGGTGCTGAGAAATCAACGATTTCACAAATCTTTGTGAGATAAATCAAATTATCTTTGTAGAGATTATGTGCCCCAAATATTCTAATTTTATTGGAAAAGTTGCACTTAAATAGCTTACCATACAATTTGTATTCCCTCAAACGTTGAAGAACCATTCTCAAATGATGATGATCATGTTCCTCCTCATCCCTAGAGTTTATAAGAATATCATCTATGAAGATAAGGAAAAAATTGTCCAATTGCTAAAGATGTTGTTCATCAAATTCATAAATGCTTAGGGGTGTTGGTCAAGCTTAAAGATGAAGTTGTGAACTCATAATTCTCTTACCTACACTATGAATGTTATCTTATGGATATCTTCATCTTTAATCCTCAACTATTAATCTACCCAATCCTCCATTGCACCACAAGCTGAAACATTGGTGTTAAAAGCCAATAAGATATTTCACAAGTAATATGATTTACTCACAGCTGTTATCTAATCTAAGTTTTTTTCATAATTCTGAAACAACAATAAGAATTATTTTTCTTTCATCATACAACCAGAGTCTAAAAGATAATGGAAACTAAACCTCTATATATTATACCATATCAAGGTTAGCATCTCGAAATAAAATCATGAAAGCTATACTTATGAACCCAATCTAGCTTCCTGAGTAAAAATTTAATAAACCGGAAAGGATAACAATTAAGGAAATAAAGTTTCTCCACAATAATAAACACACAACCCTTTGCCAACATTCAATTTATACAACAACATTTCTCTCTTCTACATTATTCTATAGCTGGTATAGTATTACTTTAATATATACACTGATAAAATGTAACAGCTTATGAAGTTCCCATTCCGAAACAATTTAACAGTAACAACCATTGTTACAACCCAACATTGTAAACACCCGTTTGAGACCGATCGCCTATCATTGAATTATCTCATAGATTGCTTGCTTCCTACTTGTTAATATATACAGTGATTAAAATAATTTCTGATTAGCACTCTGAAATTTGAGAAATTAAGTGGATGGAGTAATTACTACCTCAAAATGAATTCAACTCTAAATGGGGTCAAATTAAATGTAAGGCAAAGACGATTACATCTTAAGTACACTGTTATTCTTAGTTAAACTGAAAGAATTATTAACAAAAATCCCTGACAAGAGATCCAATCTTTAGAAAAATAAAACTAGGCCTTCGGCCGAGATTCATTAGGTTTCCGGAAACTAATTCTCCAAAAGTGTATAAACAATAAATTTATGATGTGATTATTTATCGACGAAATCCATGTGACAAGGCAAAGATAAAAAATTTCTAATCACAGCAATCAAAGCCCAGAATGATATTTGCCTTTTCAAGTGATAGAAGCGGTCTTGCAAATTTCTTGAGGCGAAGGAGAAATATGATAATGGTTTGAGTGTTGTTAGCAGGGGAGAGTGGAAGCCACACAACGAGCCCACAACCTGATCCGCTCTTTCATTTCTTCTCCTTTTTCTCCATTTGGCGATGGCAAGCTTTAATGGGTGGTTATAATTAGATGCTTCAGCCCAGGAATGACATTTAGTAATCTTGGGCTCAGCTGCTCCGTGTTAATTGGAAGCTCAGTTGTACGAATCCTCTTATTTCTTGAAACTCCATGTCTGTTTTTCTCATAATGCGGCCTGAAGAATAAGACTTATAAAATTTCTCTAACACTATACAGAAAAACTAAGATAAAATAATTGAACTGATCTGCTCATAAAACAGAGCGAACAACAGACTGAAAAAAATGATAGACTGTATTATTCAATTGTATACAACTCTGCTACAATGATCTCTATATAAAGAGGTTTTAGACAACAAGAAAAAAAGAAGATAAAACTCATTCGAACAGGCTGAATGAAAAAACAAAGCTAAAAAAGTAAGACAACATAAGCTAAAGATAGCGCAACATGCAAACTGATTTTAAAAGCATAAAACTGAAATTGATCATGAAAATCTTCAATGCCACTATATTGAAGTTTGCTGGGTTTTTATGAAGCTACGCTTCACTGTTCATACTCCACCATTGTCCATGTATAAATAGATTTATGATTGATTTGTGATGAGGGTCACCAACGAAAGAATGAGAAATGTGAAAAGAATGTACGCGACACAGAAGACTTTTTAATTAATATTTGCTCAACAATATAGGAAGAGCTAGTTTTAGTAATCGAAGGTATGTCTATCTAGTCATTAGGGTTCACATTTGATTGTATTTATTAATTAATTGAAAATAAAAAACACATTATATTCTGATTTTCAATAAATTAATAAATACGGTCAAATGTATAGTCTATGGCTGCATAGACAATTCACTTATGTTTTCCAATCAATAATGTAAACAGTCAGCTAAGACGACTAGATTTAACCAGCAAACTTTAAGCATTGACCACTTAATTAGCTGGTGTGGGGCCATTCCATCTGTTCTTTCAGTAGTGTTTGTTTCCGTTTCTGCACTGAACACTCCCCTTAACCGTTGGAGTCAGCAGTCAACTGCCCAGTTCCCACCTATAATTCAAAACAAACTCAAAACCGTGCCCGCTGCAAAAGTCTGGTGGATTCTCATAGAGTTTGATCATATAAAATTTATTGCAGTGAACGAAATGCATGCTGAAATGGTCTGATGGACATGCTTCCAAAATGTGGAAGCATAGACAAGGGACGTGTTTGATCGAATGCCTCAAAGAAATGTGGTCTCATGGAATGCCATGATTCCAGGATATACGAAAAATAGATTTTATGAAAAGGCAATAACTTTCAAATAAATGCAACTAGTAGTTGTAAAGCCAAACTACGCAGCCTTTGCCAGCAACTTACATGCATGTGTGAAAATGGGAGTTTTGGAATAGGGCATGGAAATCCATCAAATGATGTACAACGGAATTTTGTCAGATTCTAGTTGCAACTACCCGGGTAGACATGTATGCAAAATGTGGAAGCATAGACAAGGGGCGGTAACTATTTGACAAAATGCCTCGAAAATATTGTTTAATGGAATTTCATGATTGCAGGATATGCACAAAATGGATTCATGACAAGGCTTTACAAATTGGCAGCACACTCCCCACTTGTGTCAATATGAGAGCTTAAGAACAAGGTATAGATATCCATCAAAGCTTAACAAAAAGGGGATTTTTTTCAGATATTATTGTTTAGAGTAAATATGACCTTGATGGTCAATAACAAGTGATTCCATATGATAGAAATAGGGTTATAAATCAACCCTTATGTTCATATTTTAGTTGTCATGAGATATAGAAACATCACAAAATCATGACACATTTTAATATATTTAACATAATACAATCAGTAGTAACTAGACACAATACAACATAGATACAAGGTCTTTAAACTCAATCAATAGTCATCACAATTTAGTATTCAATAATGATATAACAATTTTTTTATTTGATAATTAAATAGAAGAATAAGAACATAAGAATAACAAGACCTAATTCAACCAATCATTTATACTAACTTAAATTCACAATAATATTTCTTAAATTACAATAGCTACAAGTGACCCTTAATGTTCTCGTGCAATCATCTTGAAGATCATATTTAAGGAATCTTTAACTTAAGACCATAATTATTCTAGGAACATCCTAGAAATATCATATCCATGAACAATATATTATATTGACAACCATATAAAATCACTCTATTCTTACCTATAAAATCTACTCTATTCTTACACTTATCATACTATCAGTTTAAATAGGATTTTTATCTTAGGCCATTCATCTACTAGAGTTGACAACTCAAGTGAAACTAAAGATTCACTACTCCATTTTTAATTTAGTTCCACATAGCTTCCATTTTGTTAACTTAATTTAAATAAAATGTAAAATGATGTTTGATTTCCATTTCACCTAATCATATGCTCCATAAGACATGCCACGAGAATGATGACATATATATTATCATTATCTTATTATTATTTAATACTATCGTCTTATCATCAAAGACTAATAATTCTATGTAAAATTGGATTGTATAAAGTAATCGAGAGTAATCATGCATGTCTTGCTACAAAGACCATATCTAGCTACAAAGACCTTCCAAGACTATTTCTTGAGACATTGTCTATGCTACCCAATTTACATTCTTTTGCACCATAAGAATGAGGGGTGAGAGAGAGAGACACTATTATTTCTATGATCGCTTAAGTTGTTGCCCTATATTATCCATTTACAATGGCTAATAGATAAACTTTGGGAAAGAGAAGTTAATATTTTACTATCTGGAGTATCACCTAAAATTTCCCCTGGGAGATTTTGGCCAAATTTCTACATTCCCGTCCCACAACTAGCTTGGGATGTCAACAGCAAGGCTTGCTAAAATATATGCTTTATCCAAAATAATACAGCAGGTACCTGATTCAAGGAGATTTTCTTGTTGACATGGTCGTTGCAACAGTCCTCGCACCTCCCATTTCCTCCCTCTTCCTTACTACTTCACACTTTAAAAGGATTCTTTGCTCTCCATAGACACAAGCTATTTAGCTCCACTGGATCTCCACAAGGCCTGAACATCCCTCTCCAGTTCAGCTAGAATGCCATAAAAATAAGTGTTTTGCAGTCTGAGACACTGCCATCATCGACTTTTAAAGAGAGTGGTGTCTCAAAATCTTAATACCTCTTTTTATTCATTTATTTCACACCCATTAGTAACACCAAGTCTCCTCTCTTTTTCTGAGTTATATTTTAAACACATTTTTGGAACTGATCGCCTATCATTGAATTACCCGCTTAGATTGCTTGTTTGCTGCTTGCCAATATGTATAATGAAAAATAATGTCTGGTTAGCACTCTGAAATTTGAGAAATCAAGTGGACAAAGTAATTAAAATTCTTAAGAAAGATCCTTGACAAAAGATCGAATCTTTTAAAAATCAAAATCAGGCCTTTGGCCGAGATTTATTAGGTCTCCAAAAACTAATTCTCCAAAAGTGTACATACAATAAATTTCAGATGTGATCATTCATCCACGAAATTCTTGTGACAAGGGAAAGACAGAAAATTTCCTAGTCACAGCAATCAAACTCGAGAACAATATCTGTCTATCCAACTGATAGAAGTGCTCTTGTGGCGAAGGAGAAATATGATAATGGTTTGAGTGTTGTTAGCAGGGGAGAGTGGAAGCCACACAATGAGCCCACAGCCTGAGCCGCTCTTTCATTTCTTCTCCTTTTTCCCCATTTGGCGATGGCAAGTTTTCATGGGTGGTTATAATTAGATGCTTCAGCCCAGGAACAACATTTACTAATCTTGGGCTCAGCTGCTCCCTGTTAAATTGGAAGCCCAGTTGTACGAATCCTTTTATTTCTTCAAACTCCATATCTGTTTTATTCATAATGCGGCCTCTGTATTGACGTTTGCTGGTGCTCCTCAAATATGTCAGCTGGGTTCTTCTGAAGCTACGCTTCACTGTTCATACTCCATCATTCTCCATGTATAAATAGATTTATGATTGATTTGTGATGAGGGATACGCGTGAACGTAAGAATGAGAAATGTGAAAAGCATGTACGCGACACACAGGATTTTTTAATTAATATTTCCTCAAGACAGGAAGAGCTAGTTTTAGTAAATGCTTTTCGTTATCTGTAGAAATCAGATGTCTCTCTCTTACCTGCCCAAAAATGATAATTTAGTATTTTGTCAAGGTAAAGTAGAAATGATAGTGACGTATTATGGACGATCAGATCGGAACCCCACGAGTTTCTATTTCACCTATAGGAGACTGTATAGTCTGTACTTTTACAGAGGCTATTGTTGTAATTAATATTTCTGTCTCGCCTTTGAATAACACTGTGTTTCCACTTGATCTGCATAAAACTGTGTATTCAGTACTCTTACACTTATATTTTACATTATTTAGTTTATTGCTGTAAATACATTATCTAAGTGTTTAATTTTATTTATATTTTAGTTTTGAATTTGTTGTTAAAAAATAATTCATTTATTATTTTAAATAACATTAATTTAATCTATATAAATAATTCTTTTATGTGGATTAGGCTGTATATTTAATTTTATTTTTGAATTAAATTATATTATAGTTTAATATATTGAATTTGAACTTTATAATTTTTACTTGTAATATCAATTTTTTTATTATAAATTTTTGATTGTTAATGCTGATTCACCTGCTAAATATTTTGATTTCAGTTATTTTGATCATGAATTCATAGACAATTTTAAAGCATTAATTCTCATGAAAAAATATTAAGAAAGCATATTAGAAAATATTAAAAAAAGTATTGTAGCTTCTTGCTACAAAGCATTACATCAACACCGCATGTGCATTACATCCTAGGCTTTGCTGATCACGTGAGTCTAGCAAAATGCAAAGAAGTATTAAAAAAGGTATGGATTATGGGCTGGTGGGTTTGTGAGAAGGGATACGTGTCAGCACACAAAATGAGTGAAAGAACATTAAAAGCGTCTCTGCCTTCTATTTAATATTTTCTAGTGTGTCTTTGCCTTCTATTTAATATTATCTAGCGTGTCTCTGCCTTCTATATAATTTTTTTTTGACGACGAGTTGTGTTCCAGACTTTTGTACTACCGTCCAATCTTATATACCCACTTAACTACTTTTAATAAGCTCATATGAAGAGTTGGTATGTTTGGTGATTTTGAAGTATGATCTCTCACAAACTAGAAAATTATTTGTGCTTTGTTTTGGTTTAAACTCATTTCTGGAGTACTGATCTGAAAACTCATAGACAATAGGAACTTATGAGGATAAATTGTCCAAATCAAATCCTTTCACAAAAATTATATATAATAACATAAAAATTAAATCTAATTATATCATAGTTTAGTATTGTAGTAGTCAAAGTATCACAGCTACACAAAAACTAAGAAAAAGGTTTGATATGGCTTTAAGTGAGGTCCCATTGCAATATGGATCAATGATATCAAGTATCATAGTCATATGAAATCTTCTTGGATGGATCACAACATGCATCAAAAAGGTCAAATAAAAATCCTCTAATCTTTGAAAGACCCACCACAATAGTTATTAAATTACTTTATCAATACCTTAGTCATACCCAAGGCAATTACCAAAATTATATCCATTGGAACTTTATTTATTTATATATACACTCCACAATATTAGAGATAATAATATTCTTACCTTTTCTTTTCATTTACCTTATAGGGCAATCCCACACTCTTATAATAGCCTAGTTCAAGGACTAGATACTCTTCACACTTGTCCTTGATGGTCAATAATAAGTGATCCCATATGATAGAATTAGGTTTATAAATCAACCCTTATTCTCATAGTTTAGTTTTCATAAGATGTAGAAGCATCAGAGAATCGTGACTCATTTCAATATCTAACATAATACAACTAGTAGTAACTAGACACAAAACAAAATTGATACATGGCCTTTAAACTCAATCAATAGTCGTCACAATTTAGTACCCAATAATGGTGTAATAATTTATTTATTCAATAATTTTAGAAGGATAAGACCATAAGGGCAGCAAGGCCCAATTCAACCAATCATTTATACCAAGTTAAATCCACCACAAGATTTCCTAAATTCCAATAGCTACAAGTGATCCTTAATGTTCTCTTGCAATAATCTTGAAGGTCATAGTTAAGGAATCTTAACTTAGGACCATAATTATTCTAAGAGCATTCTACTAATATCATGTATCCATGACCGATATACTATTACGACAACCATATAAAATCTACTCTATTCTTACACTTATCATACTACTAGTTTAAATAGGATTTTTATCTCACCATTCATCTACTAGAGTTGACAAATAAAGTCAAGAGCTAAAGGTTCACTACTCCATTTCTAGTGTAGTTCCATATAACTTCCATTGTGTTAACTTAATTTAAATAAAATTTACAATGATGTTTGATTTAAATTTCACCTAATCATATGTTCCATATGAGATGCCACCAGAATGATAACATATATACATATTATCATTATCTTATTATTTAATACTGTTGTGTTATCATCAAAGACTAATAATTTTATTTAAAATTGGATTGTATAGAGTAATCATGCATCTCCTACCATCAAACTATTTTCAATATCCTCAAATAGAGTACACCCAATATTAGGTATGAAGAGAATTAATCACAATATGAAATCATACACAGATAACTTGTGTACATAAGTTTGTAAAGACCATGGTGCAATGTAATGACCTTTCAGCCATAATAGTTGACAAAAAATCATTCTAACTAACTTTGATGATATTCCCCACCATATCTCCAAGATCCAATTTAAACACAAATAAACTATGAATTTTTTTTTTTTAATTAAAATTTTCTAAAACCATTTTGACCATAACTAGCTACAAAGACCTTCCCGAGGCCACATTTCTTGAGACATTGTCTATTATATTCATACTAAGGATAAGTGGTGAGAGAGACACACTATTAATTCATCACTTGAGTTGTTGCCCTATATTATCCATTTACAATGGCTAATAGATAAACTTGGGGAAGAGACTAATATTTTATTATCTGGAGTATCACCTAAAATTCCCCCCAAATTTCTACTTTCCCTTCCCACAACTTGGCAGGTCAAAAACAAGGCTTGGGAGTTTTTCTTATTGACATAGTCGTTGCAACAGTCCTCGCACCTTCCATCTCCTGCCTCTTCCTTTCTACTTCACACTTACAATGTTTCTTTGCTCTCCATAGGCACAAGCCATTTAGCTCCACTGAACCTCCACGGGGCCCGAACATCCCTCTCCACCTCAGCGAGAATGCCCTCTCAATCCAGTCGAAACGTCTTTTAAACTCTTTAGAAATAAAAATAACAGTTTTGCGTCTGTGGGACACTGCCATCATCGACTTTTAAAGAGAGTGGTGTCTCAAAAACTTAATACCTCTTTAATATTCATTTATTTGACGCCCATTTGTAATACCAAGTCTCCTCTTGTTTTTCTGAGTTATATTTTAAACACATTTTTGGAACTGATCGCCTATCATTGAATTACCCCCTTAGATTGCTTGTCTGATGTTTTAAAATAATGTCTGGTTAGCACTCTGAAATTTGAGAAATTAAGTGGACAGAGCAATTAAAATTCTTAATAGAAATCCTTGACAAGAGATCGAATCTTTAAAAAAACAAAAATCAGGCCTTTCGCCGAGATTTATTTGGTCTCCAAAAACTCATTCTCCAAAAGTTTACAAACAATAAATTTCCGATGTGATCTCCACGAAATTCATGTGACAAGGCAAAGACAGAAAATTTCCTAATCACAGCAATAGAAGTCGAGAACGATATCTGTCTATCCAAATGATAGAAGTGCTCTTGCAAATTTCTTGTGGCGAAAGAGAAATATGATAATGGTTTGAGTATTGTTAGCAAGGGAGAGTGGAAGCCACACAACGAGCCCACAGCCTGAGGATATCTTTCATTTCTTCTCCTTTTTCCCCATTTGGTGATGGCAAACTCTCATGGGTAGTAATAAATAGATGCTTCAGCCCTGGAACAACATTTACTAATCTTGGGCTCAGCTGCTCCCCGTTAAATTGGAATCCCAGTTGCACGAATCCTCTTATTTCTTCAAACTCCATATCTGTTTTACACATAATGCGGCCCCTGTATTGACGTTTGTTGCTGCTGCTCAAATATGTCAGCTGGGTTTTTCTGAAGCTACGCTTCGCTGTTCATACTCCATCGTTGTCCAATTATAAATAGATTTATGATTGATTTGTGGTGAGGGATACGCGTGGACCTAAGGATTAGAAATGCGCAAAGCATGTACGCGACACATAAGACTTTTTAATTAATATTCCGTCGAGACAGGAAGAACAAGTATTACTAAATACTTTTGGACATAACTGTTGAAATCAGATGTTTTCGTCTGACAGGTAAAAATGGTAATTTAGTACTTTGTCAAGGTAAAGTAGAAATGACTGACGTTTTATGGACGGTCAGATCGGAACCCCAAGAGTTTTGCCAAGTTGTTTCCACTTCACCTATATAGAACTGTGTACCCTGTACTTTTACAGAGGCCATTGTCGTGTTAATATTTCATCAAAGAGAGGTGGGTAGGATAATTTAATATTTCTACCTGTCCTTTTATGGACGACGAGATTGGAACACGATGAGTGTTTCCACTTGATCTGCATAAAACTGTATAATCTATACTTCTATACTTTTATTTTACATTATTTATGTTATTATAAGAAATATATTATGTAAGTGTTGTGTTTAATTTATATTTTAATTTTTAAATTATTATTTTAATTAATATTAGTTTAATTTATAAGATATTTTGTTTATGTAGATTGGGTTGTATATTTAGTTTTAGTTTTGAATTGAGTCATACTATAATCTAATTTGTAGAATTTGAATTTTAAATTTTTCACTTGTAATATCAAATTTTCTAAAGTTTGATTGTTACATGTTGGTTGATGTGCTAAATATTTTGATTTCAGTTATTTTGATCATAGATTTATAGACAATCTCCGATCATTAGTTCTAATGAAAAAATATATTATTGAACATATTATAAATATTGGAGCTTCTAATTACAAAGCACTACATTAGGATCACATGCAAATTGCATTTTAGACATTAAATATGATTGTGAAATGTCTTCAAATAGTACATTGACTACCACATAACATGTCCTACCATGCTTTGTAAAACTAGGCCTTGCTCAACAACATGTATTAATGATAAGAGTGTTGTGCAAAAGGCCTTATCAATAGCTCAAAGAGACACACAATAAAAATAATGGATTATATGGTTGAAAAATCATTCTAGAATAGATTGTCTGACATCATCCAAACTCACATTATTCAAATCATAATTGAACTTTAATCATAGGCTAAAGATTGTAGATCTAATTTGAAATTTCTAATTATAAATATTAATCTCAATGAAATAGAAAAAATATAATACATCAATAAGACTAATTCAACAAGAGTAAATCCATTCCTATATTCTTTTTAGTTTATCATTATATTTCAATATCAACTATGTTAATTTAGTTTTGATTATTGTTTCTTTAATAATTTAATTAGATCCAAATTAAAGTAAAAAAATTTCATAGAGAATATTTCCATGTCTAATAGTTATTATAAGCACTCATTAATTTTTAGGATTAATTTTATATCTCTCTAAGTATTTATGAGGTAATTTACTTTTGATATGTGTGTTTTGATATAATTAAAACATATACCCTTGATAAAGAAGATTAAATATGTATTTGTCTTTTATTTCTTACCTTAATAAGAAGATCAATATGACCATCTAAGTTACCAAATGTACTTAATAACTATGACAAGTTCTTATTCTACATGTTTGAAAATGATATGAGAGATTATTTGGCTTCATTTATCATATGCCATGGTATTAAGACATAATGGAATGCTTCATCTTAAACCTACAACAATGATAAAATTGATAGTTCACTTATTTAGTATCTTAAAAAGAAACATTTCATAGAAAGAAAAAGAGTACAAATGCGCATGCTCATGTTTATATCTAAAATGGATATGGAAAATTTTCCACAAAGAAATAATAAAAACTACATGTCTTCACAAATCAATTATGAATCACATACTTTGATGACAAATCTTTTCTATCTACTTGTTGTCTTTAGAATGAGAACTCCGTCCATTTTTATATAGATTTGAGTTAGATTGTATAGAAACATCATAAGTATAAATCTCACATGCTTCTATAAAGGATTATTCATGATAAAGAGACAAAATCTCTAAAACAAATCAAGAACTATTCCTAATTCCTAGAGTAATTATCTATGATATTGTCAAAACAATGATTGGAATTACCTCATATTGTTTGACACATTCCCAATCTCATGCATATATTAAGATCAAAATGAATATGTTGACTATTTTCCAATTTTGATTTCAATGTTGGACAACCTTGTCTCAAATTTCATGGTTCAAAGTGCACCTTTAGGTTACTATACAATCTAATAGATCCAAACAATTTCAACAGCTAATGAGTATTCCATGATGATGACTAGTGACAAGATTTATGAAAATGATTGATTGTTAAAAAAATGCTATTCTAAGTGAATCTATGTTAAGGAACATAATCAATTTCTTGAGAAAAAATATTAATCACAAATGTGATGGTTGAGTTAAGGAATATAATGAAAGTGCACATTCTCATTAAACAAGACCCATAATCATGAGATATTTAAACTTGGATAAAAGAATCTTATTCAAAGTGGTGTGGTGGAGGAATTTGTACCAATATAGAATGTAAATTATAGGATATTTTCATCAAAATTTAATGTATTTTCTTCTTTTTGTAATTTGATAGGATGGATAGAAGATGAAAATCTATTATTATTCTTAAGTAAGACATGTTCTCACTTGATTTTCAGAATGATCAACATTCTCTCTTATTTTCTCCATCTATATATGAATTTGTTTAAGTCAATTTGAAAGAGGTTTTACTAACAAATAAGGCTAATCGTAGATATCAATGTCTACTAACTTTATATAGGATTTTTTGCGAAAATGAAATAATTTGATGTTGAAACCTTCCCTCTTGTTATTTGTTTAGTGATCAAATATCAATATTTGTGAAATGATAACATGTATTAGTATTAAAAACTAGGTGGTGGAAGGAGGCAATGGTGAGTTTTGACTAGATTTTGTGGGTCAAAATGGAATCAACAATATGAAGATGTTTCCTCTTTGTTAAAAATTGAAAATGATAGTCTTGGAAAGTTTTTAATTGAAAAAATCTACATAAACAATGTTAATAGTTAAATTCTATGGAGATAAAGCACGAGTGTTCATCCTCTTCTGCACCCAAAATGCTTGTTGCAGGACACTCGTCCTTGTCTAATGAGGATGAGGGTGGTGAAGTGACCGGTGAGGATTCAAATGTTGCGGCCTCTAAAGAGTGGGTCAGAACAAAGTTGAATGGATGGAAAAAGTTGTTGGTGTTGTCTAGGGTCTCGTTTGGGGTGGCTAAGTTTGTCTGGACTCCACTTCTAATTCTTGAGATGGTGAAGATATCCATGCTATAGTTGTGGTTGATGCCCATGTCTCTTCTAAGGAAGATTTTTGGACACTTGACTAGGATGAGGAAGAGATTTTCTCTTTTGAGAATGGTGATCACGTTGATGGTTTTCTAGAGAATGTTTCCTAGGCTTGTGAAGGGCTTGTTGAGGAGGACAATTTTCTTCTTGAGGCTCTTTTGAAGGAACAAAGGAGTACAGATGTGAGGTATATGGAGAAACCCCTTAATAATGCTTTGTTTACATGTCTCAAAAAGGGTTTTCTTCTCCTTGTTGATGTTCAAAGGGTGTTGTTTCTCCTTCACCTATTGAAGTTACTACTCATGTTGTTTCCCCTTTGACCCCTATGGTTTTTGAACTTCACAATGAAGGGATGGATTATAGGGCTAGGAGTATAGGTGCTCCTGCAGTTGTTGTTGCTTCCTCTCCTGTTGTTGTCACTGCTTCAAACCCTAGGGTGTTGGATGATCTTTGTGCAAAGGAGGTGTATGGTACATCTTACCTACAATTAGATAATGGCTATGAGGTTACAGATGAAAGTTTCATTATTGTTATAGAGGATGGATAGGTTCAAGTTGATATTCTTGACTCTCTTCTTTCCGAGTCTTTCAATTGGATTTAGAGCTCTTTGGTTGAGAGATTCTATGGTAATCATCCCAATATCGATGCTATCAGAAGATGGGTCTTTCAGGTTTTGAAAAATAGAGGCCAAGTTGAGGTAACTACTATGTTGAATGGTTTCTTTCCTTTTCTTTTCCCTGGTGGAAGAATATTCAAGGGTCCTTCTTGATGGCCTTTGGTTTCTTGGCTCAAATGACCTTTGTCTTCAAAAAATGGTTTCAACCCAATGATACACACTTTCAAGTTTCTTGTTTGGGTTTTTTTGCCAAGGTTGCCTTTGGAGTTTTGGAATGAAAATATTTTTATGAGTATTGCTAATTCTTTTAGGCAATACTATACTATTGATAAGATCACCAAATCCATGAAGTGATTACTAACAGCTAGATTTTGTGTGTTAGTGGAGAATAACCTTATTCTCCCCACTAAAATTACCTTATCTTCAAAATTTGGTAAGTGGGTATATTGAATTGATTATGAAGACTCTCTAGTTATTTCCATTCTTGTGGTAAAGCAGGTCATGCCTCCTCTACTTGCTTGAGTAATAAGAAACAACACTTTTTTTGGAAGGAAAATAAAAAGATGTTAGTTGTTGTAGAAGGTTACACCACTCCCTTCGAGGAGTTTTAGAATGAAGTTTTTAATGGAAATCCCTCTTTATGGATGTTGGACTCCTCTATTGAAACTTCGGGCTTGGAAGCTGGTTCAATAAGTGGTCTTGTGTCTTCTCCTTGTAAAAAAAGGTGAAAGATTTGTGGAGAGGAATCCTTGTAGTACAGTACAACAAAAATCTTTGGAACAGTTTTTTAAACCACCACGACTTAGTGCTTGTTGGCTGGTGTTTCTTGTTTTGTAATGTTCTACTTTCAGTAGTCCTATCGTAGTTTTGCTTAATTGTTCTTTGTTGTTTGATTGTTCTTTTTGTTCTATCTCTTGGATTCTATTTTTAGTTGTCTCATTGTTGTACCTCTTGATTGTTGCTTGTTGTTTTGTTCTGCATAAAGCTATATCTTTCTCTATGTAAAAGGGTCAAGGCCCTTTCAAAACCATGCTTTCTTAATAAAAAACATTACAAAGCTCAAGAAACAATCTTCAAACTAAAAGTTGTGGTTTTAGTATTGATCACAATTTTTTAATCTAAAGATTGTTTGTTGAACTTTGTAATTTTGTAGTATGATCACAACTTTGTTTTACTTCAAGAATGCAAAAAACCTAATTTGAAATTCTAATAGAGTGAAATCAAATGAAAGAGAAACAAAATTACACCTTAAATATGATGTTGTGCTTAATTAGACTATCATAATATTTCTATACAATTATATAAAAAGAATCAAACTCACGACCTCCTTTTTTTTAATTAAAATATTTTAAACTAACTTTTCTATATTTCAATATGCAACTATTAGTAACTTTCGAGACTTTATTTTAATTATAATCAAAACTACAACATAAGAATTCTTAATAAAAATGATAAGAGATCGAATCTGTGAAAAAGAAAAAAAAACAAGACTTTGGTCGACATTTTGTAAGGACTTGAAAACTAGTTCTCCACCAGTGTGAACAATAAATTTCGGATCTGGTCATTCATCCACAATATTCTTGTGGGAGGTAACAAAACCAGAAAATTTGCTGATCACATCAGTGTATCGAAATGCAGAGTAGTATAAACGGAGTTATGGATTATGGGCTGGTGGGTTTAGGAGAAGGGATACGTGTCTCCCTAGTCAGCACACAAAATGAGCGAAAGAAATGTGAAAAGCGTGTCTCTGGTTTCTATTTAATATTTTCTCGACGATGAGTTGTGTTCCAGACTTTTGTACTACCTTCGAATTTTATATACCAACTTGAAGAGGAGAAATAACAACTTTTAATAAGCTCATAGGAAAATACATGGAAAATAACAAAAGAGGGGGAAAGAGAAAACCTAGGTGAAACATAAAAAAAAAAAATCATCCAAGATTTCTTAGAAATGAATGAGTGAATCAAGAAAGTAGAAAATACATATAAAATTGAATAGAAAATATTTCTAATTCTACATATTTAACATCTAAATAAATATTTAGTAATCTAAAAGAGATATGGATAATTGGAGGTTTGGATTTCAGAAACATAAAATCTACAATCTAATATATCTATTTGGTATGAAATGATCAAAAATCCCCCTTACAATCTAGTAAAGAAATGGAAAGTCAAGAAGATACTAATAGAGAGGAGGTTTTATCCAAGAAAAAGAAGAACAAAGATAAACAATGGAATACTCCAAGTGGTATCTCTACAAGGTCAAGAGCCAAGGCAGACTGTGGAGCAACAAAGAACTCTCATGGAAAAAGATCAACTAAATGGACAATCGAGCATAACAATTTTCAGGATATTACGGATGGCTTTCAGAAAACCATCCTGGAGTTTCTCCACTCCCCTGGAAAATCATGAAGATCAGGTCATGGAATATTAGGGGACTTAATAATCCCCATAAGCAGGATGTACTGTGCAATTTTGTTAGAGATCATAAGCCAGATATTCTCCTTATTTAGGAAACTAAAATGTCGAAGGAAAAAGTGGAAAAGATGAAACTATTTTAGTACTGTAGTATACATGGCAATAACTCAAATGGTGCTTTAGGAGGTATTGCCACTTTCTGGAATAGTCACACAATTAAAGGGGATCCGATTTTGGAAGGCTCAAACCATATTGCTACTAGATTCACCCACATTAGGGATAATTTCAACTAGATTCAATCAAATATCTATGATCCCAATGGAAAAGGCACCGGAAAATCTTTCTGGTTGGAGTTGGCCGCTTTCTGAAGGATTTTTAATAGTGATTCTTGGGTTGTCATGGGAGACTTTAATACCCCCTTACTGAATGAAGAAAAAAATGGAGGATCCCAGATCAATGCGGAAAGTAAGGAGGATCTTCATAACTTTATCAATAATCAAGCATTGATTGATCTAGATTTGCAGGGCGCTTCCTATACCTGGTTGAATCATAGAAATGGTATGGATCTAATCTAGGTTAGATTAGATAGAACTTTAATTTCTGACCAATGGTTCTTAAACTGTTGTTGTTCTCTTAAAGCCCTTTCTAGGATTGGATCTGATCATTTTCCCATAAGTTTTGTTGCGGATCCTTTAAAGATAAAGAAAAATATCCCCTTCAGAGTTGAAAAAATGTGGCTTTCCCATCCTCTTTTTAAAGAGGAAATAAGGAATTGGTGGAACATTAATATCTCTAGGACAACTATGTTTAGAGTTGCCAAAAAACTTAGGGAAGTTAAATTCAATTTTAAAAAATGGAAAAAAGAGTCATTTGGTAAAATTTTTAGGATTAAATCTAATCTTTAGATGGAGTTGGGGGAAATCCAAAAAAAAATAGAAGGAAGGATATTTGAATGATATTAAGGAAAAAGAGAACGAGCTCCTTATTAAGATGCATGGCATCATTTCTAAAGAAGAGGAGTTCTCGAGACAAAGATGTAGAGCTTTATGACCTTATCTGTAGGTGACAAAAATACTAGGCACTTTCACTTGTCGACCTCAAAACACAGGGCGGTTAACAAAATCTCTCTTATTGAAGTTGATGGTAATTGGTATGAGGAGGAGGATATTATAAGGCAAGTTGTTATTTTCTTTAAAAATCTTCTCTGTGAGAATCAGGAAAATATTTCCTGTGCTCCTAAACATGCTAAGAAGGACAGGGAGGGTGTCTGCTAGACTTTTCCGCCTAACAGTTGGATCAAAGTCAACTTTGATGGGGTGGCTAAAGGAAATCCTAGGGCGGTAGGATGCAGCGGTATTACAAGGGATTCTTTTGGCAATTTTCTAGGTGTGATTGCTATCCCCCTTGGCTCACAAACCAATCACTTAGCTAAGGCTATCAGAGCTTTTCATGTAATAAATTTGGCTCATAGTTTGAATTTTAAAAACTTTTGGCTTGAAGGGGACTCAAAAAATATTATTGAATGTCTTCTAGGTAGGTCCCCCCCCTCGTGGACCATAAAGTCTTGGATTGATGATGCTATTCCAACCTTAGCTAAGTTTGATAATATAAAGATATCCCATGCCTATAGAGAAGCCAATGCTATGGCAGATTTTCTTGCGAATGAAGGGGTTAAAAGTAAAGGATAGCGCACATGGCTGAATATCGGTGATTTAGGTGTTAATGTCCAAGCCTTATTGAACTATGATGCATCACATGGGAAAGATGTGTGTCACCTCAATAATGATGATAGAATGGGGTAAGTACATCACTATCATTAGATTGCATGGGACTAAGCTAATTAGCTTGTCTTGTAAGCTTGCTTAGCATGCTTTGTGGGCTCACAGGTTTGGCGGGACCATTTCAAACCAAGATTTCATCTTTTTTTGCATTACTGTGCTTGGTAAAATGGGAGGAGATAGAAAAAGAGTTGAGCCAAACAACTTTGAGATGCACACAAGAAACACTAAAGCGTGGAACAAAGTTAAAAGTGGGGGTTTACTCCCTTTTCTGGAAAAACTCCATGGGTCTAATCAGGAAGCTACAAAGCTTTTTGAGAAGAATTGGGACAATGGGGAAATAAACCTTTTTGGAAGGAAAGTTAAGCTTGATGAAAATCTCATTGCTGAAGTGACCGGTATGTCCACTGATGGACACAAATTTTTCTGGGACAAGAATTTCTCTGATGAAGTGGTGGTCAGATTTCTAAAGAAAGACAAGAAAAAATTAAAACTTGTGAAATTTTCCAACAGTTACTTTGAGGCCGACACCATTAAAGCTCTCTGGAGAAAAGTTATTTGCATAATTATGGAGTATATCACCCTGGATGGTTGATTCACTAGGGTCTATGGCTATCATTTTTCCTTGCTCAATCATTTTCGCTATAAGGTCAGGGTTTCTCTCCCCTACTATTTACTCTGTTCCTTAAGAAAGAGTCTGGAAGACCATAAGAAAAACCCTAAAAGATATCCTATATTACATATTGGTCTGATAAGGTTAATTTTTGAACATTTCAAAAATATGTCGGCCCATGCTAACCTGGATGCCTCTTCAGTGTCTGAGGAGGATGACACTGAACCTAGTTGTTTAGCGAACAACCCTAATTTGTGTCTGGAAAGGATGGTCCTAGATCTACCCTCTGTCCAAACTGGCAAGAAAACCCAAATCCATAACCCCCAGTCTGTTAAAGTATGCCCTACTTCTGAGCCTGGAAGCTCTACTCCCATAGCCAAAGGTGCTGCAAAGAACGTCAAAAACCTTGTTTCGTATTCTAAAGACTCTCTTGATTCTAAGGACTCTGGCACAAATAATAATTCTTCCTCTGTTGTCCTGTTGATAGACAAAGATGTAAGAAATGGGTCCCTTGGAGCCTTTGACCTTGCTAAAAGTTCCCTCAATTTTGATAGGGAGCCTTCTGTTGAATTTTTGGCCATAGCTAGGAGTAATGTTGTGGACCATTTCAAAATGTCAAAATGGGTCTTTAATGAAATTAATGACTTGAAAATAAAAACTGGGCCCTTCAGAGTAAACTGGAAGAAGTGGGAGCTAAGGTTTCTGTTTTATGCAAGAAGGATGAAGAGCGTAATGAGAACATTGCTAGTAAAGAGATCCAAGACAATGCGGGTAAGGAAAAAAGGATAGAAATTGATTTGGAAAAAATAAAAAATGTTATGAAGATAATTACTAAACATAATAATAGAATGGCAAGACATAATGCTATCATTATCAACGCTATGACTGAAAAACTGGACAAAGCTCAACAAGGGTCCTTGGTTGTTGATTTGGAAGAGGTGAAAGATAAAAACTAGGAAGAGGACATTGGGATTTCAAAAAGAACTAGGGATAATCTGAAAAGGAAGGCACCCCCATGCCATAAATGATTCAAACTTTCAAGAAGGGTGTCCAAGATATGCAGGACCTAGAGGCCGAGATTGAGATTGTTCTAAAGACTCTGGATTAATTATTGCTGGTTTTTTGGTCTGCGTTTTGGCTGGCTTTTCTATTGTCCTTCCTGTATTTTTTTGGCTGGTTGTCGTTTATTCTGGATTTTTGTTTTATAGCAGCCTATTTATTTCGTAGGACTTTTTTGTCCTTTCTTATCTTTTGTTATAAACTTTGTGGTTTCTGGTCCCTGTAAAACCCATTTTTTCCTTTATCAAAAACATTAATAAAAGAAAATTTATAATAAAATAAAAAAATTTAATTGAAAATTGACATGTAAATAAAGCTATTGTAATATTATATTAAATATTTTTAATTGTGATCTATAGGTGCTAAATTTTGAAGAATTCCATTAAAAATTCGATGTGCACCAGTTGTACCATAAAAATTACTTAAAATTATTTGACTAAATAATTCATGTTTACATATTACCCTAACCACAATAAAATGATAATATTTTTTTATAAGATTTTAGATATAAGTAGAGGACTCATGTATCGATGTGATGCATATTTTTTTGTAATTTTTTTTCTAGGTAAATAATAATTATGATTTTTTTATTACAACTTTTAAAAAATATAAAAATTCGTACGTCTAACCACCTTAACTTGGTCAAAAATTCATGAAATTCAGTTTTTTCTTTTTTAATCCTCTAGTATACGAAACATAGAATGTGATGCATGTTTCAGATTCAAAATATGTGATACCGTTTGAAAGCTATATATGTTATTCAATCAGCCTATCAATCTGGACTTTAATCGTAATTGAAATAGAAAATGAATAATAATTATTTATTAAATTCAAAGTAAAGCATAATTTATATTGGTGGAAAGTTAAAAATCGCCTTTAAAAACCATTTTCATTTCATTAATTTTGGGTAAAAATAAAGTCATCAGTCACATACCCTACAAATACCCATCATATTGCCACTTTTTGGCCCATCATGATCCTGCACATTCCCCAATGTAGGTGACATGTTTTGCAACTTGACAACTTTGACAATTTTGCTTCAAACTGGTTCTCCACTTGATCTTCAACCTATAAATCTACAAATACACATTCAAGAGGAGAAAAAATTGTTGATTGTTAGTGAATATGGGCTTTCCTAAGTCAAACCCCTTGTAGGTAGTTAAACCAAATGATGAAATAATCAAATTGAAGCATGGACATGAAATAATAAAATGTTGATACCTTGGAAGTTGTCTTGGAATATAAATCTACAAACTAACATGAAGTGGCCATGAAGAATGTAGATCTTGATCTCAAATTAGATGTGAAATAATGCTTGCAAGTAGATCCTCAATGCTACATCAACAATCTTAGCTCAACAACATGCATGAATGCACTATGCCCTTGACATGATGATGTGACTTTGAATTGCTGCAATAAAACTTTACTAATCTGTCTTTGAATGCCTTTAAAAATGCTCTAAAAGTGCTCTATAATGCTCTTGTAAAGTATTAGGATGCTCTCTTGAAAATATTAGATTGCTTAGGGTGAAACTATGTGAATTAACCCCATATTTATACTAAATCTAGAGATTAACCCCAAAATTCAAATAATTCAAGCCAACACCAAATCTAGGATTGAAAATCATTATAATCCTGCCACAATTGAATTAAAAAAGGGGCATCCTATGTGAGGTCCTAGCACAACTTTCTAGGATCATGCTTTTGGGGATGAAATAACATCAAAAACTCTTTTCAAAAATGCAAAGAAAGGGGTGTCCTATGTGAGGAGGACCCATTCACCACTAAAGGCAAATGGATCCTAGTACGATTTTCTAGGACCTTGAATTTTCCAAATTAAATGTCATGCCATATCATTATTGGGTGTTGAGATAGATCCTTCGGAAAGTGTCATTAATAAAGCTTAAATTTGAATTAAAGGGGCTAATTGTCATGTAACCCAATTTTATTGTATTTTAAATTATAATATGATAAATTGAATTATTGAGAAAATTCAATATGTTGAATTGAAAATTTTGATATTTTTGAAAATTTGAAAGAAGTTGACCATGATTGACTTTGTGATCTTTTGACTTATCGTATTATTCTATCATGATGGAATGTTATTAATGAACTGTGTAAGTGCAACTATGTGCAATTGCAGGATGACAATTGAAGGACGAGAACATGGTTGAAGTAGGATCATTTAGCAGGATCAAATGGTAAGCTTGATGGAATCTAGGTTCACACACCACAAATAGTAGGGGAACCTCTTGCATGCAAGTGATAAAGGTGCATTGGTTTTTGGTGGTGCAAGGGCACCAAAGCAAGCAGTTGTAATTAAGGGTCTTTGAATGATTTTAGTGTGTTGAATCTTAGTTTTTGGTAAATGAGGTCTTATTAGACCATTTTATAATGTAATGAGTCATGGTAGTTGGTCTTAGTGGTCATTAGGAGGTTGAGAAGCTAAAATTGCAAAATTGTCAAAATTTTGACAAAGTTGTCAAGCAAAAAATGCAAAAAATGTAATGTTGTGGAAGTCCAACGGTCAATTGGGATTTGAAAGTTTGTTGGTCAGTTTTGAAGGTTATTTTTTGTGTGAAATGTCTATAAAATATTTAGTAACTTGAATGGAAGGTTGGTTGATGTTTTTGTGGAGGAAAAATAATAAAACTTCCCTGATTTGTATTGTAATTATGTGTTGTTGATAGAAAATCCGTGTTTTCCAAGCTTGTACGAGTTTGTACAGAGCCACATTGGCTTGAAGGATTTTTTATTTGGTTAGAATTAATTTTTAACTCCACTTTGCATCTGGTGTGGAGTGATTCTATAACAAAATAATGGATTTGTTGCCAAATTCTCTGTTAGCTATTTATGAGTCAAAACTTAAGGGTTAGAGGGTTTAAATTGAGATCATGGCCCATTCCATGGATTGTAAAACTTGTAACTAAATGGAATGGGCCTAATAAGTTAGAATTATGTGTCTTGAATGGTTTTGTGTGCAGGGGAGGTTGATTGTTGGGTTAGGCAAGATGCCCTATATCTGGAAATGGTGCATTTTAAGTGAAAAGATGTGGTTATGAGTAGGTATCTAAAGAAAACCTTGAGGGACACAATATCTAAGGATTTTTTGAGCATGTGTAGGCCTTTGGAAGAGTGTTTGAGGCATTGATAGAGTTTGGGAAAGTGGGGAATTGTCATTTACAATAAACCCTTGGAAAACTAGGGTAAGGTGAGGGCTTCTTAGTTTGCCATTTGGAAGGATTTTTTTTGGCAAAGAGGTTGTTGATTTGGGGGTTTTATAGGTTTTTTATTGAATTTCCCTAAAAAACTAGGGTTGGTAAGATGTTTTTATGAGGGGTTGCTTTGTTAAATTGGCCTAATTGGCCTAGTTGTGCAACATAGCGACATGAAATTGTGAGTGATGGTGTAAAGTGGTCCCTAGGTTGGTTTTTTGATATGTTTTGAATTGGGATCATGGGTGTTTGAAAAGGTGGATGGTTTGTGGGAGTGAAGATTTAATAGGAAGGAAAGTCCAAAATACTAGGTATGCACCACTAGAAGAGAAACTAGGTGATTTGATGAAGGTTTGGTAAGTCAAGGTTGTAAGGTCTAAGAGTGTTTGTTTTGGTTCAATTTGTGGTTGGAAACAAGTTACCACCCTACATTACATCAATTGGTATCATAGCGCAGAGAATAGATGTTTGAGTGTTGAAGATTACAGATTGAAGAAAAGAAACTTGGAAGTTGAAAAGACAAAGTGTCAAGATAACCCCAAAGCGAGATAATATGGATAGGAAAATGCAAGAGATTGAAGAGGAGACTGAGAGGTACATTAGAAAGTTGCAAGAACTACAAAATAGATTGGCAGCAAGGTTGGAGAATGTTGAAACATGACAAGAGAGAGGAATGATTGTTGGTGATGAAAGTGACACCGAAGAAGAAGAAGATGAAGACTTTGAAGATGTAGATGAAGAGTTGGATGCTAAAGAAAAAAGAATGGCAAGGATCCTAAAGGAAATAAAAGGGAACAAGCACAAGATTAAATTTTATTTACCCATGTATGATGGTACTCTTGATGAAGAAGCACTATTAGATTGGATTGCATCTTTAGATAATTTCTTTGAATGTGAGGATGTGTCTGATGAAGAGAAGGTGAAGATTTCAAAGACTAAATTTAAAGGGCATCCATTAGTTTGGTGGGACAATGAACAAGCTTCAAGAGGAGAAGAAAAGGTAAGTCTAAAATTGTTTCACGAAATAGGATGGTAGCTAAGTTAAAAGGTAATTTTTTTCCAAGTGGTTATGCTATCCAAATGTCTAAAAAGCTTCAAGATTTAAGACAAAGGGAAATGGATATGAAAAATTACACTAATGAGTTTTATAAGTTGAGCATAAGGGTTGGAAATATGGTTGATGATGTAGAAAAAGTGGCGAAGTATCTTAGTGGATTAAGGTTTAACATCCAAGATGAGATAAGTTTTCACAATCCTAGGACCATTGAGGAATGCTACCAAATGGCTATAAGAGTAGAGTAAAAGGTGAAGAGAAGACAAGAAAATTCAACTAGAGGAAGAGGCAGCCAAACAACAAGTAGAGGTACATTTTCTTCTTCAAGACAAATGAATGAAAGCCAAGGAGATGCACCTTAAGAATAAGGACAGTTTGTTGATCACTGTGGTGGATTTAGAGGCACTAGAGGAAGATTTGGTGGTGGTAGGAATTCAAACATGTTTTTAGGTAGGTGATATAATTGCAATGAATTTGGTCATCCATATTACAAGTTCCCTAAAAATTTTGGTGCTTCATCAAGTGGTGGTGAGAGAAGAAGTGAAAGGAGAGCTCAAATAGTGGAGGAAGAAGAATGTGAAAGTACAAATTCACCAAATATAGTTGTTGCTCTAGAAGTTGGGGACTCTTTGATGATTAGAAGACAACTCCTCAAGGAAACAAAGGAGAAAGAACTAGTGCAAAGGAGATCTCTATTCAAAACTACATGCAAATTCAAGGACAAGGTATGCAAGGTAATCATAGATTTAGGTAGAACTAAGAATATGGTTTCTAGTGATATGATAGATAAGTTGAAATTGTCAAAATTTCCTCATGAGAATCCTTACAAGATATCATGGTTGAATGATAACCAATCCATCTTGATTAGTCAACAAGCTTTGATTGAATTCAAGATTGGAAGTTATAAGGATCAAGTTGTTTGTGATGTGGTACCAATGAATTGTTGTCATATTTTTCTTGGGAGACCATGGTAATATGACAAGCATGCCATGTATGATTGTAGAAGCAACTGTTATCATATTAAGCATGAGGGAAATTGTTTTACATTAACCCCATTGCAAGGAGGTGTTGATTATTTTTCTAAAGTAGCGAAGGTGATTGTGTTTGGAAAGAAAGAGTTTTTTCACAAAGAGGAAGGATAGAAGATAGAAGATAGAAGTTGCAGCCACTTCAAGGTTTGGAAAAAAGGCAAGATGAATCAAGAAAAGTTGATGAAATTTAGGTTGGGATAGTGCTATGTCCTATAGTTGCTACAAAAGTTGAGGGACACTCGAGTCCTATTAAGAAGGAAGCTACTAAGATATCCAATACATTGGGGAAAAGGTCTAAAACTAAAAAGGTTTTGAAGATAGTGAAATTGGTGCATAATACCAAAGGAAATGATGAAGTGAATCAAGTAGAAAAGAAAGGACATGTGCATGAAGCAATGATGGAAAAGGGGATATGTCAGAGGAAAAATGGTAAGGATGTGTTTTTAGGTCAAGGAGTAGGTATAACATTAGATCATGTAGATAGACAGATCAGAGAATGTGAATCAAGGCAGTTTGTTGGGTTGGAACATTGCCAAGTTGGAAACAAATTCATGAATGACAAGTATAGTGCAAGATTTCATATTTTTTCAATCAAAGATCCTTTTACAGACCAAAGAGGGAAAGTTTTCAAGGGAGGAAAAGTTGCAAACTAATTTCCAAGAGACTTGGAAAAGATTCAAGGTTGGTTGTATGGTGCAGAGGCACCAAAGCAAGCATTTGTAATTAAGTGCCTTTGAATGATTTTAGTGTGTTGAATATTAGTTTTTGGTAAATAAGGTATTATTAGACCATTTTATAATGTAATGAGTCATGGTAGTTGGTCTTAGTGGTCATTAGGAGGTTGGGAAGCTAAAATTGCAAAATTGTCAAAAATTTGACAAAGTTGTCAAGCAAAAAATGCAAAAATGTAATGTTGTGGAAGCCCAACGGTCAGTTGGGATTTGAAAGTTTGTTAGTCAGTTTTGAAGGTTAGTTTTGGAGGGAAAGGTATATAAAATATTTAGGAACTTGAATGGAAGGTTGGTTGATGTTTTTGTGGAGGAAAAATCAATAAAAGTTCCCTAGTTTATTGTAATTCAGTGTTTTTGATAGAAAATATGTGTTTTCTAGAATTTTACGGGTTTGTACAGAGGCACATTGGCTTTAAGGATTTTTTATTTGGTTAGAATTATGTTTTAAATCCACTTTTCATCTAGTGTGGAGTGATTCTATAACAAAATATGGCATTTATTGCCAAATTCTCTGTCAGTGGTATGTGAGTCAAAACTTAAGGGTTTGAGGGTTTAAGTTGAGATCATGGCCCATTCCATGGAATGTAAACCCTATAACTAAATGGAATGGGCCTAATAATTTAGAAGTAGGTGTCTTGAAGGGTATTGTGTGTATGGGAGGTCAGTTTTTGGGTTGGGCAAGATGCCCTAGGTCTGGAAATGGTACATTTTTAGTGAAATGATGTGGTTATGAGTAGGTATCTAAAGAAAACCTTGAGGTAAACAATATCTAAGGATTTTTTGAGCATGTGAAGGCATGTGGAAGAGTGTTTGAGGAATTGATAGAGCCTGGGAAAGTAGGGAAGTGGCATTTTCAATAAACCCTTGGAAAACTATGGTAAGGTGAGGGTTTCTTAGTTTTCCATTTGAAAGGCTTTGTTTTGGACAAGAGTTTGTTTATTTGGGGGTTTTATAGGCTATTGATTGGCTTTCCATCAAAAAATAAGGTTGGTAAGATATTGTATGGGGGGTTGCTTTGTTAAATTGGCCTAATTGGTCTAGTTGTACAATGTAGTAGCATGAAATTTTGTGAGTGATGGTCCAAAGTGACCTAGGTTGTTTTGTGATCTATGTTTTGAATCAGAATAATGGGTGTTTGAAAATGTGAATGGTTTGTGGGAGTGAAGAATTAACAAGAAGGAAAGTCAAAAATACTAGGTCTGCACCCCTAGAAGAGGAACTAGGTGAGTTGATGAAGGTTTGGTAAGTCAAGGTTGTAAGGTCTGAGAGAGTGTTTTTTTTGGTTCAATTTGTGGTTGGAAAAAAGTTACCACCTTGTATTACATCATTTGGGTGAAAAGAGCACACAAGTCAGCTTTGCTAATTTTTTATTTCTTCACTTGTGCATAGGAAAGTCCACTTGCATAAAATAATTTTAATTCCTCCCTCTTATTCAACCAAAAATTAATTTTTTCACTCATTGTTCCTACATGAGATACAATCAAATTTAAGGATTCAACAATGACTCTCCTATACAGGTGGGTTGCAACATGTTTATTTAATCTTGTAATCAATTGTTCAAGCTCTCTTTTGTTGTTTTCTATTTGATTTTAAAAAAATCTTGAGTTCTTATAGGATGTATACGAATTGAGGGAGTGATTTGATGTTTTTCTTGTTTGGGAGGGTTTTCATGAGGAGATTATTGTGAATTATCAATATTTCGAGGTGAAGACTGAATTCCTAGAAATTAAAACAAATTTGAATCAAAAAACCTATTTCGATCTACAACTTAATTCATATTTGAAACTAAAACAATAGAAATACATACCTCTTCCACCTCTACGACATTTTTGCACCATCCTCACAAAGAATCACAAGATGAGAGTGCAAAATATCCTTTTGGCGAGCGGAGGTTGCAGAGGTGAAAAATAACAGATGAATTTGGAGGGAGAACAGAAAATGATAGTTTGGTGTTAATTTTTTAACTTACTTTTACATTCGGTGCATGCAAACTAGCCTTTTTCAGTTTTTTTTTCCAATTTGGCAACTTTTTTGTGTCATAACTTGGTACACTTACCCATTTTAGTCTATGTTGTTGTAGTATTCTTTTTTATTACATTCGAGTTATCTTCCCCTTTTACCATAGTGTCTTACTTCCTATATATGTGTTAGTTAGCACTACTTTTATATGCATGCAATGACCATGTTTATTTTGAATGCTTTATAGGATTAGGTACAAGTAGTGGAATGGAGATCAAAGATAAATTAAATATTAATATATCTCCTTTAGCAGTACATTCTTGATATTTGCATGATTATGTGTGTGTATGTGTGATGTTACTATACTCTTACTTTAGTGTGCTAAATATCATAATCATACTAAAATGGGGGGAAATGTAATCATGAAGATTACATAATCTATAATTTATTTTATATAGAAGATTATATTAAGCTGACTTGAAATGACTCAACGATTGAAAATATGTACTTGTGAAATGTAATAAATGAGAAATTCATATTTAATCGATTATCTTGAGCTTGTGTTTTGAGAATTTTAGAGAAAACGGACATGTGATTTAACTTGTAAATGAATGTATGTATTATACAAAGAATTATTTTAAAGACAAGAAAAAAAGCCACTACATTTAAACATTTTTGTTTGAAACAAAAATAAAAGTTCATTCTTATTTAAATGTTGAAAATGTACATGTAAACACACACACACAAACACGTATACACACACATGTATATATGCATATACATATACATATTTATCTATATACATATACATATCTAAATACATATACATATACATATACATATACATATACATATACATATACATATACATATACATATATATATATACATATATATAAATATACATATACATATATATACATATATACATATATATACATATATATACATATATATATACATATACATATACATATATATATACATATATACATATACATATACATATACATATACATATACATATACAATGTATATACACATATCTATATATATATATATATACACATATCTATATATATACACATATCTATATATATATACATATATATATATGCAATGTATATGTATATCTATTTATATATATACACACACATACATACATACATACATACATACATACATACATACATACATACACACACACACACACACACACACATATATATATATATATCTTAACAATTGAATTTGAAATTGATATTATCACTATTGAATTGATAGAATTTAAATAACATCATGAAAAAATCTCATGAGGTCATGTCCTGCCATCAAAATTAAGGAAAATATTCAAATTTTGTGAATGGGGTGGCTAAACACTAATGCACATCAAGATTCAAAATGACCCCTTTAGTGGAGGCGCAGGAAAAAAAAGGAAATTTCCATTTTGGAGAGATATGATCAATGCCAAACAGGAAAAGAATGGGTTGTTCATCGAGCTTTGTGGAAAAAGATGAAGGAAAAATCCTCACAAATAGAGGTATTTGATGTTTTTACTCGATATTCTTGCATTTTCAAGTTTGTTATTTCTTAAGCAAAGTGTGATATTTTATATTGATGATTCTACATAATTGTATGAAATTTGTTTGTCAATTTTCTATATGCAAATATTTTGATTAAATTTGATATATTTTTACTATGTTGAGCATGGTCATGTCAGCCTTTCTTTGCTTGATTATGCTCTGTGCATGCTCCACCAAAGGCTTGAAAGCAGATCATGTTTTACACTGTAAGTTTTTTATGTCACCACCCATGTGTATCTGTTGCATGTGCTTCTAAATTTATCTCATCACATGGCTATCAGGTAAACTGATAAGCTTGTGATATGGAGTGAAACGACTCTTAAGTTGTCATCACCCATTGAGGGTAAGCAATGAACCTCTCAAAAAATTTACGTTATACTTTATTTTGTATGTTAAAATTCGTTTGATGGTTGCCCGTATGGTGCAAGAACCAACACCCTCTTGATCTTCGGATTGATGGGAATCATTGTTGCATTGTGTTGCCTCATCACTATGAGCAATGGTGGGCTTATGTCACCCATTGTTGAAATACGAATTCCTTATTTTCTTTGTATTTGTGTTATCCTTACTATGTCGTAGTGATTATATTGAATCTTGTCACCATTCCATAGAGGATGATGGTGGAATGATGAATTCATTCGATTAATATGAGCTAGCATGCATGGTTATGTAAATTATCGTTCCTCACGAATGACACCCATATTGTCCTTTGGATGAATATATACAATTCATGGTTCGACATACATGGCTTCAGCCTCGGCCATTGTATTATAGAGAAACAATAAAATGATTGTTGGTCATTCCTAGAATGGTAGAGGTATATTTTGTTAAAAGAATGAATGAGGGTTCTTCAAACTCGAGCCTTGTTAAGATTGATCCCATGTTTATGATCAAAATATTATTGTTGTTAAATGGTTAGTATGTTGCTTGAGTTCCTTACAAATAGCATCGTTTGGATGTAAACTATAATTATTTAGCTATAAACAACATCATTTTGTTATAAACATTATATGACTAGTTGCAAATGACATTGTTTTGTTATAAGCATCGTTTGGATGTAAACTATAATTATTTAGCTATAAACAACATCATTTTGTTATAAACATTATATGATTAGTTACAAATGACATTGTTTTGTTATAAACTATAATTGTTTCTAAGTTGTAAACAACATCATTTTTTAATAAACATTGCTTGTTTAGTTGTAAATGACATCGTTTTGTTATAAACATTGCTTGTTTAGTTGTAAGCAACATCGTTCTATTATAAACAATGTTTGCTTAGCTGCAAATGACATTGTTTTGTTATAAACTGTAATTATTTAGCTGAAAACAACATTGTTCTGTATAAACAGTAGTTGTTTGGCTACAACAATATAGTTTGCTAATAGAACTTGATTTGATACAAACAACATAACAGTATGTGGGAAAAATGTTCAACAAAATTATTCTTAAGAATTCTTTTACTTCTTGTAATCTGACAATGATATGTCAATTTGAAACATTATTTGAATGATAGCAATATGATTTATTAGTTTTTTATTTCAGAATGTATGCACAAATTTATAACTTAAGTAGGCACATATATATGTATGCACATAGACCTTTGTCTACCTACATACACACACTTGTGACATACCTTCTTTTGTTACTTATTGAATTCATTCTTAAATGGATAAAGATTTATGTTGAATGTAATCATGAGTCATGTGTATGATATGACTAGATAATGTATTGATCAGTTCCATTTTAATCATTTTTCTAATTATTTTTTTAAAGAGGAAATAAGTAGACTAAATTACTTTTTCATAAGATATGTGTGTAAAGAATATTCCCTTAATTGAGTAGAATAGCAACACCTAAGTAGACTAGAGCACCTCAAGGTAGATGCTGCTAGAGGGTAGATAGCTATTATGGAATAATTGTGTTGTAAAAAGTTACCTTCTGGGACAGGTGTCGAAATGGAGTTCAGAGAATATATCTAGGTTTTTTCTCTTACTAAAACCTATTGTTTGTTGTTGCAACATCATTCTTATGCTTGGCCAAGCAATTAGTTCATTATGTATGTATGGAATTTTTGATAACACTCTCTACCATTCCTAGCATAGTTCTTGCATTTTTCTAACTCATAGATAGAGATACATGTTGATTTTTGGGCATGCACCAGATTTCACCTTGTAGATTGTTCTCTTGCTAAAATTTCCATGCAGGGTCAGGTATTCTTCAAGTTGGAAGAATTTTGAGGAAATGCAAGCTTCATGGTTGGGTGGTAAAGTGCTTCAACCATGTTATTGTCCACCAGTGGAGGTGAGCATCATAAGGAAACCTTGGATGGTTTCAAGACTATATTGGTCTATGATGTAACCTTGATGTAAAATATATGCATTTTATTGACTATGTGACCTTATGAGCCAAGTCAACTTGGATAGTGTAATTAATATTGAAATTGAATATATAAATCTTTGACTCATTTTAATTAGGCATGTGTTGCTATGGTTTCCAATAGCTACTTAGCTATGTCTTTTTTAAAATTAGATATTCATAATGTCATTTGCAATCATATAATTAAGTAATAATTTAGGATGGGTTATTACATTTGGCATCAAAGCTTAGGATTCAACTCTAGGACTTTTGAGTCTACCATAGCCTTGACCAACGAATAGTTGACCCTTGACCTTAAATTTAGTTGTCCTAAGAATTGATTGAACTTGGATTGAATGCAGGTAAGGAAAGGTATAAGGAAGGACGAAAGAAAGGGAAAATTGTTAAGACCTCAAACAAGAAAGTCACAATGGAAGAAAATGCTAAGAATG